>PVHX01024333.1:0-24209 GCA_004024805.1 Geosciurus inauris
TATGAAGAATGTAATCTGCTTATAATTTTGTGCAAAGTTAGAAAAATTATGATTGTAATAATTTTTTTTTCTATTTGCCTCAACAAATGTTTTCAGTGAATAGTGTGTACAGCTTCTGAAAATTTGTTTTTTTTTTTCTGTTATGTTTGATAACATGTATTTAAATGCAACTTTTGAGAAAAATAAATAAAAATTAAAAAAAAAAAAAAAAAAAAGAACATTCACAAATAAGTTTCAGTTTATAGGGGGATACTTTTAAAAAAGCTCTTGATGTTCCAAAAAATATATTCAAAGCACTAGAAATTTATCAGACATCATTGGTACATGGCATTCTTTTGCCCTTCACTTTGTTTCATCTTTCTGCCTGATAAGAATACCTGCTTTCTATAGATAGAGGAACCATCATACTAGCATTAGGGAACAAGCAATGGAGTAGAGAAACTGGAAAACAAAGATAACCTCTCTGGAAATTGATGATATCATAGAAGTATCTTTACCAGCTTTGGTGTCCTTATGTCTGAAGTTCACTGTTATATAAGAAAAATAAGTCTCTGCTTGAACAAATCTCTATAGATGTAACTCCATTATGTGAAGTTGAGCAATTTAATTTTACTGTTTTCCAATTAAATAAACACAAGCTGATTTAATATTACATAAATAACATGATATTAAAATGGTTTATATAATACTATGAATAAGGGCAGTTAGATGATACGTATATTGTGGGGATTCAAATAACACCGTACTTTAAACCTTATCAGAAAGATGGCATGTGCTTCCTAAGAGATGTGATTTCTAAAAAGAGGTAACAATATTTCTGGATGAGTTGTACTCATGGACAACTTTAGAAAAAAGAAGGCTATGCATTTAATTACCATATAATTGGCCTAAAAGGATAAAAACATTTGTCAGATGGTCTAAAAATGGAAAGACACTTAAAACAGGAGCATTAACTTGTCAAAATATATAGAGAAATAGAAGTGCATACTTTAAGGAATGTCAAGTAATTCAACAACTTATTCCTAATAATATATAAACTCTGAGAACAGAGAATATCTTATAAATTTAGTACCTCTATAGTATTTAGCTCTGTGTATAGTACATAGTAAGCACTTGAAAGTATTTACTAAATAAATGAGTAGAAAAATACATTCATGAATATTTTCATATGGTTTGGAGGCAGCAGTGAAAGGGGAGAAAGGGCACATGTTCATTCTTGTTTGATGATTTAGATTTTTTCTTCATTACATCCCTCACAATCAGGCTCTTACTAATTAACATAAGAATAATTTTATTAGGAAGGCAATCTTTCTATGAAAGATAAAACAATATGTCTAGCCTATGTAGGCAACATAAACAAACATTTTTAAATTATTATTACCCATCAACATTAATGGGTATAATTTTAAGAGGTTTATTAAATATTTAATACCTACCATGATGAACATCATGGAATGGGAGAAACAACTGATGAATAATAGTTTATGAATTCACTAAATAAATTAAGATTTCAGTATTTTATGAGATCTTTAATAATCTGGGATATCAGTAATAAGAAATATGAATTTGAAACATATTTTAAGAAGAGTTTGCTTAATAAACTTAGATTTACAAAATGTATGTCACAAGTACCAGGTCAGATGAATTATTTAAATCAAATAATTTAGATATTTAACTTTCTTAATTTATATAAATATTTACTGCAAGATAATATATATTCTCAAAAATTAAATCTGTCTAGCCAATCCCCATTTCCTCCTGAAATATAGCTTGCTTTTACATAAAGTCATAAAAATTGCATTCTACCAATTTCCATTGGTAATCAACTGTGACATTAAATGGCATAAATCTTTGTTCAATTCATTTCCTGCTTCTTCAAAGAAAATGAAAATAAAGTACATCTAAAAATGGTGATTTTATCAAGCACATGAAATTCAAACTTTTGTTGCTAAGTTTTTAGAAGTTTGCATTTGGATTTAAACTTTTCTTGCCATTCATCTATAACCAATAAGAGAACATTTGTTTTGTTCTTGAACTCAGTATGACAGTTTAGAACTTAAACATTTTTATTATTTCAGATCAACTTGAGAAGCATTGCTCAAACATAGCCCTGTGTTTTCTAGCTCAAACATTGGGCAATGCCACCAAATTTCGGAACCTAACTCGAGGATAACTGAGCCGCCAGAGCAGATGTACCTGTGCAGGTAAAGCTCCTGAGACTCAATCTGTTTCAGTGAGCACTTTTCTAAAATTCACTATAACTAAAGATTTTTCTTATCCATAACAGTTGAGTGATATGATAATACCCAAGCCTTAGAAGGGATCGTCTGTAGATTTATGACTTACTTTTAAAAAAAATCTGTTAGCTTTTAAAACTATGAATTTTATGAAAAAAAATTCAGAAGCACAAAAGTAAGCAAATGATTATAATTAAATCCATATCAAAGCACCCATATCAAAGGTTCAATGATTATCAAGATGTCTCCTGTCTTATCATTTTTATTAAATTTTCCTTACCAAACTTTTTATGGGGATCTCAACAATTATAAGATTTCACTTTCACTCCTATATCAATTAGCTTTCTTTTTTTCTTTTCTTTCTTTCTTTTTTCTTTTTTCTTTTTTATGAACCCAGGGCACCTTACCACTGAGCCACACTTCTAGATTTATTTGTTTATTTATTTTAAAAACTCATTAAAATTTTTATTTCAATGAGATCAAATGCAGTCTTCAAGCCAGTTTGTTATGGGGGGCGGGATTCCATTTGCCCAATCTGTAGAAATGGTAGGAATTTGTAGGTCAACTTTTAAATCTTTTAATAATGAATTTACAGACTAATATTTTGTGAAATAATTAGAACTATTTCAAAATTGTTTGTTTGTTTATATTTTGAGACAGGGTCTTACTAAGTTGCTGAGGCTGGATTGGAACTTGCAATCTTTTAACCTCAGCTTCCAAAACTGGTGGGATTATAGGCATATGCCATGATGCCCAGCCAAAAAAATACTCATTTTTTTTAAATGAGTGTGGATTATCACACACAACAAGAAGTCCTTGAAATCATCAGGTATTCAATTTATATTAAAATATCCCATATTATCTCAAACATAAGAATTCAAGAAAAATTAGAATTAAAATCTATACATTATTTTTAATTAATATAATTTTTAAGTTTCTTTTAACCTCTTCTAAACTTTCCTTCCATTTTTATACCAGTAGTTGTTGACAAGTATTTAATAAATAGTGCATTAATAAATATCCATAGCTCTGTGAATTAGGACAATATTTTTCCTTTAAAATAATCCTTTAAAATGTAGTTGTAGATGGGCGTGGTGGTGCATGCCTTTAATCACAGAATCTGTGGAGGCTGAGGGTGGAGAATGGTGAGTTCAGAGTCAGCTTCAGCAAAAGCAACTCAGTGAGACCCTGTCTCTAAATAAAATACAAAATAGGACTGGGGATGTGGATCTATGGCTAAGTGCCTCTGAGTTTAATCCCTGCTACCCACCAACCAAAAAAATAAAAAATATAAAAATGAAATATAGTGGTGTATTTTTAAATCTAATTCTCCTGGTCTGAAAGTCTTTAAAGCTGTTGATGTTAGTGACATGGATTCTCAGTTCAGGCCTTCCGTCTCAGAAATGCTTACTAGGACATCAGATTACCTACAACCCAAACCCACTGCAACTTCACACATGCCCTATCTGGTGTCTCATTACTTTTCTACAATCCAGGGAGATGTTTGTAGCAATGGAGAAAAAAATGTATCATATTTTTCATAAACAAATCTACCCTTATTGTTTAATTTTAGCCTTTGAACTTGAGAACCTAATACCACATTTAGAGGTGATGCTGTTGAACATGCCATGGGAGAAAAGTGTGATGAGCCCATTCTGAGCCATTAGCCTGGAGCTCTCTACCACCATGGGCTGGGACATAGAGGAAGACCTGCAATGGAAAGACCCTGCTCCTGACCAAGGGCTGTGATTTATCTTATGAACTCAGGGAAGCAATATCTGTGCCTCTAGTTTTACACAACTCTTTCACACAATTCAGTAAGACAGAACTTATTTCGCTTTTGCCCTATCTCTCTTCCTACTGGGGATTCAACCTATTCCCTTGACACACATGCGAAACATGTTGTCATGTTGTCCTCTCCTTTCTTTTGTCTTTCCTCATTTGAGATTCCCTTGCATTTCCTCTCTCCCGCACAAAAATATTAGAGAGGAGAAAGACTCCTTTTTCTCATCTCCAAAAGATCTCACATATGTGACACCCTCAGGGATCACTGGTCCTTCCTTTTAGCAGTCAGATTTCAGTTTGAGCTCTTTTGAAAGAATCCAAAATTAACACTAGCTAGTATGAGGTTAACAAAAAGAGACAGACCTAACATAATAAAATGGGCAATTAACAAAAATATTGTCACAAATGGAATTGGCTCAAAGTGGGATTTCAAATCACTGGGGAGAAATTGATAATCATATGACCAAACATGATAAGATAAATTATTCTGTATATTAGGATCAATTTTAGATCCATCAAAGATTTGAATGCAAGAATAAAACCATATGTTTTATTTATTTTTCTATATTTTATTGGTGCATTATGATTATGCATAATAGTGGGATTTGTTGTTACATATTCATACATGCACACAATGTAATGATATAGTATTTTATTATCTAGTGTCTCCCCTTTACCTCCCCTCTACTCTTGCCATGGACCTTTATCTCTACTCTACTGGTCTCCCTTTTATTTTTATGAGATTGCCCCCACCTTCATTTTTCTTTTATTTTTTCTTTATCATGTATAAGAATAAAACTATATATTTTAGATTCACAATAGCATATTGAAAATTCCAGCTATCTAGTAATTTAAAAGTTATACAAAGAAAGGACAAATACTAGATTGGAAAACATATTGCCAGACATTTCACAGAAAAAGTCATTTTTCATAATATATAAAGTAGTTCTATATACCAATAAAAGAAAATTTAATAATAATATAAGAATAAGCAGAAGCTATAATGAGATTTTTCAGAGAAGGAAGTTCAAAGAAATCTTAAAAATAGAAAATTATTTGTTTATAAGTATAATAAAATAAAAGTAAATTAAAATTATATTATGATACCATTTCTCTCCTGTCAGCAGAATGTATAGAGTGCTATCGATTGTAAGAAATGAGAAGGTGTGTTTATATGCACACTTGACTCTATAAATGTTGAAAGTAGCCATAGGAAGGTACACGAATCTTTAAATGTAGAAGAGGGAAGAAGAAACTAATATATCTGCTTGAGTAAACAGATTTCCAATGTAATAAAAAACAACTTCTAATATATTGCATTTTTCACAAATCATGCTCATTGAAACTTTAAATTTTTTAATTAGTTATTTTCTGGATGAAGTACATTAGCATGGTTCAAAATTCAAAACGTGATACATAAAAGAATAAAGCAGTGAAAAATACAGTTTGAATAACCTGCCCTCCAATTGTATATTTTCTTCCTTTAAATGTAACTTATAAGAGAGTTTAATGGAAAAGTATATAGGCACTTTCATGTCTCTGAAAATATTTCAATTTTTAAGTCATGGTATGAATTCAAAAAAGATGAGTTTATATTTTTACTATGATAGTTGCAAGTTTATAAATAGACTCTCTACTTCTCTACTTCTTTGTGCTTTTCAAATATTAGTCAGAATTTTAATTAGTATTTTTAAAATTTAAAATATCATAATTGGAAAGAATAATTGTAAAATAGCTTGATAGGAAGAAAATGTCTATTTATTATGAAAAATTAACAACAAATAAATTAGCTTATCAGCTATTTACATATAGTAAAATATGATCATCTTATATAATAGTAATAGGAAATTGAATAAAGTCAAATATTCTTAAAGAAACATGGCTCCCATTCATTTGAATCACAATTTACACATTTTTTATTAAATTATCAATACTTTTCTTGATCCTAATTTCCTCTTCTGGATTGAATCTTACAGTCCAGTTCACTCCTGGCAAATTTTATTGGGTTTACCCCACAGTAAATCCTTGCAAGTGAACTCAGCATACACTTCAAATGAGGAAAAGAAAAATGAACCTAAAGAAAATTGACCTGCATCCTTCAATTGACTTTGAAACAACCACAGAGCATTTTAAAAATCAAGTTTAGAACTATTTATCCTGAGAGAAACCTAAAAAGAAAATGTTCTTTACACTGAAAGGGAAAAAAAGAAGCCAGTTCCAAGGAAACATATAGATTAAAAGCTTCTTATCAATAAAAAAGATCTAATTGCTATTGTCAGGATCATCTTTTATGTAGCATCTCAACACTCAAGAGAGGATACCATCTGGGCAGATTTCAGTTAGATGGTGAAGGTAACCTAGCAGAAATGTCAGCAATAAAAACTGCTTTCTCAAATCTTTCTGATTAAACACTCTAGCACAAATTACTCAGAGTTATTAGGGAAGCCTTTCGAGTTCACTTGTTAATCCTTGAAAAGTTTAGTCCTGAAATTCACACATGGTTTGAAGTCTGTCCTTCCATCTGATTCCTGTTGCATGTCCTTAATTCAACTATAATGTTCTATCTTTCTTGGTGATGCAATTTAATCAGAATGGTTCAAGTCTATGATGATTGAAGGAGAATGTGACTTTTTGGCTGCTCATTTCTTTTTGAAAGGGTCTTGGCTTGACAATGAACTGAAATCTGCCAGAGTGGATTATGCAGTTAAATAGGTCTACCTTACACAAGGATATGGTTTGGAGTACAAACTGGTTGTCCTTGCTAAGTCTTCCTTTGGCATAAATGTATTCTAAGATATTCATTGATTTTATCACCAGTAACAACAACAACAACAGCAAAAACAATACATAAAATTATTACATCTCCATTTCTTTAGTAATCAATCAAAGGTTAATTTGTTAACTATGCCAGTGATACTTCGTAAAATCAAGTTCAGATCAGAATAGGATTTGTGAACATGAAAGAATGCCAAGAGTTATCCCTAGGCTAACATTCTAGTACATTCAATTTAATTCATGTGCACAGAAACAAAAGAGAGAAATTTCTCCCTTAATTTTAAACCCATCTGAAAATGCCCTACTTCTCAACCTGAGACATTCTTCTTTCCTTATCAACAAAAAAGTCATACATTCCACTCTCTCTTCTTAATAATATTTAGTTTTTCAAAAAGATGGACTTTCCCAAAATTGAATTATTATTTTCTCTTTGAGCAGGCAGTCCTTGAACTTTATTACGTTCCTTAAATCATATTTATCAAAAAGAATAATCCAAGCACATATTCCAAGTGACCTTCAGAGAAAACCATTGACTACCTTTTACAAACTGTAATTACAATGACCTACCTGTCTCTTTTTGCTTCTTATTCTGCTATTTCCTTTTTCTTTGCCTTCCAGTTGAGTATCATTATGGCCTTTTATCAACTGTACTCTTACAAAACATAGGGGTACCTTTTTAGTATTTAACAGACTTAGTAATTTAAAGATTAGTGTATCATATCTGAATGACATAATGTGTGCCCTGTCCCTAAACTGTACATGCAAGCATGGAAGACAAGGGTTCCACACCGGCAGTCCTCATCACTGCAGTCCTGCCCTAACATCCTTCCGCAGGCTACAGCCCACTCCCTGTTCCATGTCTTCCTAGAAGAGCATGTTCCTGACACTCTGTGTAACTCCTGCTCAGACAAGCTGCTTTGTTTTGCTTGTGCTGTTTTGACTGCTGGGACATCTACTTGTCCTGAACACTTCAGCTGCTAGTATGAATCACCAAATCATTTGTCATACCTCTCCGAATATAGGCAGAAATATTGAACTTAATACCTTGATTACTCTAGTAAGTGTGACTGTTTTCCTAATATCCAACTTTCCCTGACCTATCTATCCTATCACTGACAGAGCTTCAAAGCACGTATCTGAAGTATGTTGAATATTGCTATTGAATTTTCCATATAATTGACTGACTTTTCTATTTTAATCAATGTCTATTGATGAAAAAATAGTTATTATGAACAAGCTCTGTGGATTAAGCGCTAAGTTTTCATCCAACATTTATTCAGAAATACTTAATGACTACTGCTATATGCTAGCTACAGAGTTATGGAAGGGATGTTACACTGTCTCTGTTTTTATGGAATTTCATATGCACAAGTATGCAGACAATATGTAAGCAACATTTTATGGTGAAATTTTTGTATAGTGTTCAATTCAATGGAAAGAAAGAAATGAGAGTTTTAGATGTTCATTATCAACAAAAGCCTGAATGATGAGATACTCATATCCAGAGGACAGGTTGGAAAAAAAAAATGTTCTAAGCAAGATAAGAGCAAAAGCAATATTATTGAAGGAAGAACAAAAAATTTAGATCACATATGTCCTGAAAACAGTTATATTTCAGAATGAGGAAATTGACGTTATAATGGATTTTTTGACAGAACATAATCTGGAAAAGAATGACACTAAAGTCTCACAAGGGGAAAAAAATTTGAAAATGCCTAGACTCAATCCCAGTAAGTATTGTTTTACAGATAATATTCAGATTTCTAAATACCTCTTGAAGAACCCTTTGTTGTTTTTATTACTGCTTTTTGTTTGTATTTCTTGTTCTTTTTTGTTGTTGCTGTTCAACAACTTTTCTCAAAGACAATATGTATAGCCAGTCTAAAATATCAGAGTTCCATTTAAGCAAATCAACATTGAACTCATACTTGAGGATAAACATGAATAAAAACAAGGCATCTCATATAAACTGCAGGAGTTTTCTGGCTGTACTTTTCTGAAAAAAATACAGGAGATTTTTGAAAAATGTTAAAAATTGGTAATGATGAAATGTTGATTGTTGGATTCTAGTTTTGACATACTACGTTAGAAAATGGTGTCATATATGCAATGAACTATAAATGTTCAATGCTGATTGTGTCAATCACATTCAAGAAAATCTAGTTTAAACTATTCCAAAAATGAGAAAAATCCAATGACTAGTCAAGGTCATAAGACTTCCTTCTTAGTAGTGATCCATAGCTCTATATCCCCACCACAAGTCTGTGGAGTTGGAGAGACATCTATCCCATTAACTCATGAGGAGAATGATAAGAAGTATTTTCCATTATATTATTTCTGTTTTGATGTGATTTCTTTAAAATCACTTTATTAATAGTGACTTGTTATACAACACAGAGGTTTTCTTTAAGCTATTATTTGGGAGTGACTTCTTCAGTAAGTATCATACAGAAATCTGGCCTTTAAAAAACTCTTGAATTCTCTCTAAACATATTGGATAGGTAGAAATTATGTACAAAAATTTAACTATATGAAAATAATTGTTAGGTATTATTCTCATTTCATAGATGAACAAACATGCTGAAACTTGACAAAATATAGTGATTCATTTTAAATTATATAGAAAATTTCAAACTTCCACAAAAGGGGTATATAATAAATTCATGTAGCAATCAACTTGATTCAATGATGGTTAAATTATGGCCAATCTTCTTAATGTTATATCATTCTCACTTTTCCCCTACAAATTATTTTGGAACATATCTCAGACTACCATTTATTTGTCAATGTGTGTACTTTGCTATTGAATGGATCATTGTTTACAGATTTTCAATAACAAACCTAAGAAATATGGGCTTTCATTAAGATTAAATGTAGTGTGAGTTCACAATTGTGATTTTAAATGAAAATTTCAGGGTCTTTATTTAACTCGTATGAGTTTTTGGTTATATTTGATATCATAGTGTTCAAGCATTTAAACCTCTCTCTTACTCTTCTAAAATCTTCCTAGTATTTGTTTATCTTGTCTAAGTTATAGAGCTTATAACAGGGATCCATACTGTGATAAAATGGATCTACTATGTGCATTACAGAAATGCTATAAAACGCCCATGCTCATTGCTCATTAGGGAATCATGGGAACATTTCCCCATGCTATGCCTGAGAGTTCTTGTAAGGAATGCTCACAAACATTGAGGTAAATCACAGTCTGGATCTAGTCATATGGAATGTTTTCACAGTGCACTTACTAAAATCATTCTTTTGGGACACCTTAGAGTAAAACAGTTATAATTCAAAGATAAAAGGGGATATTATCCAAAGCCTCTTAGCCATATATTTTCCTCTAGTTATCACATGTACCGTATGAAATAGTTCCCCTGGTTTGTCAGGGTTTAAAGATATGGAGTCATATGTTGATAAAGAAACAAAATATGCATTTATAAAACTTTGTAGCTAAAATAATAGCTATTGTGGGGTTATTTTTCTAATTATTCAAGTGGTTAAGAGAATATTTATGGAAAGAAAAGATGAGGGTAGGGGAAACCAGAAAAGATGGATATTTCCTAAATATACAGAAAATTAAGTTAATAGAAGCTTAATTGATTATATAGTTCAGTGTTTCTAGTATATGATGGTGTTAATCAGCTTTCTGTCACCATGACAAATAACTGACATAAACAGCTTAAAGGAAGAAAAGCTTTATTTAACCTCCTTGTTTCAGAAGTTTGTGTCCATGGTCAGTTGGTTCCAATTGCAGTTAGGTCTGTGGTGAGGCAGAACATCATGGCAGCCAGAGCATGTGGTGGAGAAGGAAGCTCATCTTGTGGCAACCAGGAAGC
Source organism: Geosciurus inauris (assembly GCA_004024805.1). Lineage (NCBI taxonomy): Eukaryota > Metazoa > Chordata > Mammalia > Rodentia > Sciuridae > Geosciurus > Geosciurus inauris. The sequence continues at coordinate 10,637 of PVHX01024333.1, forward strand.
AAAGATAGAGAGAGGAAGTGGCCAGGGCCACTTTCAAGGGCATTCCCCCAGTGGCCTAATTCCTTTCACGAGGATCTACCTCTTAAAATTCCCACCTCCTCCCATTAGCTGGTGGCAAGTCTTTTAGCATGTGGTCTATTGGGGAACATTTAATATCCAAGTTGTAACACTGGTTATACATAAAATCCCCGAGGGAACTTAATAAATAATAGTCTATACCTGGGCTATCCTTTGGAAAACTCCAACTTAAATATTTTTGAGTAAAACACAGGTATTTTTGTTTAAAGCTCTTCATGAAAATCTAATGTATAGCCAAGTTTGATATCCAATGATATCATACTTTGAGTTCTTAAGATAATTGAAACCCCAGAAAGTGTGATATGAAGAACGCAATCCCTGATAATGACAAAGTCAGTCTTGTACATGGGCCCATGTATATCATAGTTCTCTATGACATGTTGCCTCTTGATGCCTTTTTAATTTCTGTGTGTGGTGAATTGTTTTTCTCCTTTCCTATTAATGCTCATGTATAATCATCACATGTATTAGATACTCATGCAATGAGTTAGGAGACATTTCTGGTAGGAAGCATGCTTCTTGGTTACAGTTCTTTGGATGCTTTCCACTGGCAGCCTTGCCTATTAGGTTCTGTGTTGGCAGCATTGTGCATAAAAAAGTAGCTTCAGAAGCTAACCAGCCTCTTCTAATCAGGCTGTCTCCAACATTTTACACTGTAAATGCATCACATTGATAAAAGGCTTGTACTTCTCAGTCTTCACTGCATAACCTGGAAATATATTAGCTCTAGTTAACTTGCTGCATATAATAATAAACAAAGGAAATGACACTCTGTAAGAAATCATGGCATTCCCTGCAGGAATTTTTACAACTAGCACAAGCAAATGAAAGCCAAACCTGATCATTTCTTGTAAGATATTTTTCCATTTTATTTTTTTATTCATTCTCCCTGTACCTGAATATCTTAATTCCAGACTTTTGTAAAGCACATGGCATATATTTATTCATCTTAACAAACTATAATACACATGCTACAAATTCTGAAATAATTTTTTACTAAGAATTCAGTTAATTATAATAAACTTTTACCCTGAAAATTTTCTAGAATTATCTGGACAATTATTGAACATATTATGTTTAACAGACTTCCCACAAATAAAGCCTATGACTATAATTTTTATTTAGAAATATGATTAAAATAATAAGCTGCAAAAACTGATTTTTAAAAAGCAGAAATGATTTTCTCATTAGCTACTGGTTCAGAGTTAAAAAAAAAAGTCTAATTATATGTTTAATTGCTTTAAGAAAGTTTATGATTTAAGACAACTTTGTGCAATAGCCAAGAGATGGCTTACTAAAATAAAACCAAGGCCATCCTTGCACCAAATCTAATTGATTATCTCTGTCTTCTACAAACTACTGTGTTCTAGGTTAACAGAACTGAAATACATTAAGCATTGACATGGAATATCACTGTTGTTATAAACTCCATGTGTTTTTGAATCACCAGAGGATCTTAAAAGCTTATTCTCATTTAGAAATTTTAGGGTAAGCTGAGTCTAGCTTCTTGTGAAGCTTCCAGGTGCTCCCTGAATTGTTTGTATAGGTACCTTCAGAAGCCTAGAATATTCTTGGGTAAGAAGGTACAAGGGACCTGAAAAAAGATCACAAGTCAAAATTAGATCACTATGACTATAAAGAGATCACAGTCCAATTATCTAGTTTGCTTTAATGCACTCTAAATGCACACTTATTTGGAACTCACAACACTTTTATTTAAAAACTCAAAACCACTACATAAAAGCTACTATATAAATGACATCTGAAAGAAGTGACAAAACTAGAAAAACAGTTTGATAACTGTGGGCTTTTCAAAGATAGGAAATAGCCTAGAGTAAACTCCTTTTTCTTAGCTTTATAATGAGGAATTTCTTCACTGTACTACAATTATCTGTAAGTTTGCTACCCCCTGCCCCCCCCCCCCAAATTAGATTTTTTGACATGTATTCGCTTCACAGTAAATTATTTTTAAAAACAAAGTTCAGGCTACCACTACATGTGACTCGTGAAAAATTGACTAATCTGTACTTCTCTTCCAAGCAAGGGGAAATAATATTTGACATAATTATGTCAAGATTATAAACTGAAGACAATCTAAAACTACATCAGTTTTCCTAAATCCAGCACTATATTAATGCATTCAACTGCCAAAGTTGTTTCTAAAAACATCCTGTGTCAGGGAATAAGGGAATGAATGATATTTCTGATCTAGGTTTCTCTTTGCCAACATTTCTGTTCACTTTAATTGGATCTTTTTCGAAATAAGCCTTCAACATTTTGCAAGATAAACAACTTTGGGAATCCCTGAAATTCCCTATAAAAAAATCATGCCAAGTCTATCACAGACAAAGCTATAGCTAATTTGAAAGTATTTCTAGTGTGGGGGAAATTAACAGTAAACATCTTCCAATGGTCTTATAAAAACATATAATTGTTGAATTGAAGTCTAAAAAAGGAAAGAAAAAGACCTATTCTCATGTCAAAAAATTTAAACACATAAATTCCGCAGAATTATATTTTTCATTTTTTGTAAATAAAAAGTATGTTACACTTGATATTATACTCAAAGTGTATTTAGTTGGATCTAATTACCATAATGATCATTTATCACTAAAACTATGAACTTTCTATTGGATTATAAGTTCATAGTTCCAAGCAAATAATACTGAGATTTGATGTAAACCAATATTTTTTGTGGGGGACACCAGTGATTGAACTCAGGGGTACTTTACCACTGAGCCACATCCCTATTTTGTGTTTTATTTAGAATCAGGGTCCCATTGAGTTGCTTAGCACCTTACTGTTAATGAGGCTGGCTTTGAACTCAGAATTCTCCTGACTTAGCCTCCCAAAGTGCTGGATTACAGTCATGTGCTACCATGCCCAGCTTGATGTAAACTGATATTACTTGTACCAATAAAGACTGAAGAAAGTCATTTCCTACAATAATGCTAAATATCTTCTGAATTACTTGAAAAAATATAAATTATGAATGTATTTGAAAATCGAAAGAAAAGAACTAAAAGTTATATGCATTTGAACCTCTGAAAATACCAGATGAGTTTTTATAATGTGAATTTAAATAAGTAGAAATGTATTAGTAAATGGACTTCTTAGGCTCCTTGGTAGTACCAGGACAGGATTTATAACCTGACCATTATATTATCAATTGAGGAATAATCAATATATCTTATAAGCTATTACTTTTAAGCTATTTTAACATGTGAGGGTATACTTTTTACTGTTAAAAACTAAATTTTTCATACTCATGAGGTTTCCTTATCTAAGTATTCTACCATAAGTAATCTTTCTATCCCACTTTGTTCTTGTAAACCAATTTATTTTTTTGGGGGGGGGACCAGGGATTGAACTCGGGGGTACTCGACCACTGAGCAACATCCCCAGCCCTATTTTGTGTTTTATTTAGAGTCAGTTATTTCTTCTTCCTACTCTCAGAGTGAGAGGCATGTTGTTCTGCAGCACATGGGAATGTGAAAAAGTGAATACAAGGTACAGAGTGAGAGACAGAGATTACTTTCTTTAGTCTAAATCTTCATTTTGAATGAATGTCATGAGTCTTACATGTAAGAACAGAGATAATTGTGTTGTTAATAAGATACATATGGAAGAGAATTACTTTCTTTAAAATATTTAACATTTGAGGGAAATTTGAAATTAATATCTTTTCTCACAAAGATTAAATAATATAAGTATATTTGAAAAGTGTAAGTATGAAGAATTTTGTATTTTGATTGCCTTTCACATTTTTATTATTCACAATTTTTTTTATTCTTTTAAATCAAATAGTTGTTATATATGGTAGCAGCAGCACATATGCACAGGCAGGGAAAATCTCTATATAGATCTAATAAAGCAACATGAATGAAAAAAGATACTTACGTGGTAAATATATAGAAATACAATGCTAATAATTATAAAGCATTAACAAAAATTGAGGTGTCTTTTTAAAATATTAAAACTAGTCTAGTTTTCCTTGGTATTAACTTAAGAGAAATTTCTGAGGAATATATCCTTGAGCAAATGCAACTTCATATTTAGAATAGTTTTCATTTGTAATATCAGAGCAGTTGTAGAAGTACTACTGAATTCAACTATAATTAAAATAACACTGTTTTCATTTTTTATTTATATGAAATGAAATGGAAAGGGTGAACTGGTTATACTACTGTCATACATTTCTTTAATACATTTGCTACTACAGCATCCATCCTTAGGTCAGACATAAGTTGTTTGAGAACCTGTTGTACTCTGTCAGCTAGGTACTAGTATAAACTTCTCTTCCCCATGTAGTTGTTCTGCATATAGCCCACTTGTTCCTCACCTCACTGACCCAAAAATCAGCACACATCATAACTGCTAAACATGATAAAAACTCCATGATCAACACCAGAACCATGTAAATAAGAACATTTTCAACAGTATTTTCTTTAAAATAGTCAGTCCACAACTCCCATAAGAAGGCCTAAAGGACAGCACGATGGACCTTAATATATAGTTCTACGGATCCATTCCCACTCCTCACCTGCTGGTTGAGTTCCCTGTCACCTCTGGACTTCCCATCAGCATTCTATAAGCACCTCTAATCTACTCTCTCTGAGTCCTGTCAGTAATGAATTTATTCTGTTTCATGTATTTTGTTCTCAAATTCTTATTATGTCTCATATGACACACATACCCTAAACTAACCCTACTCCTAGCAGGCAAGAGCTCATGGACACCTTCAAGGGAGATATCTCAAGCCAAATTAAAAAGAAATTATAACAAATTAAAATCAAAAGAGCTACTATATTCATAAATATTCAACATGTTTGTTATCCACAGATTTGCAGCAGTAAGATAAGGAGAAATATTTTTAAGGTAAAGACTGGCATTATTCATCTAAATTAGTGGGTCTTCCTTCAAAGTAGTTTTCCCTTTCTAAAATATTTTAATTTTTATTCTAAAATTGTCTTTTGGACCAGAAAAAATGATCTATCAATACACTAAAGAACAGAAAAAAATGTCCCTTTGATAATAAAAGGGCAAAAATAAAATATTAAAAAATATTAAAAAATAAAATATTACTTTTATGATAATAGCCAAATATAATAAATATGATTCCAAGTTCAAGTAGAGTGTTCTCACTGAAGACCAAAAATATTAGATAGCTAAAAAGATTTTAAAAATTTTTAAATGTGGGTGAAAAACTAGTTCTGAAAGCATTTTAAATCAGCTGCTTCTCAATACCTTACTTTAGTGGATGGATATAACTTGTGTGGGTCTACATGTTCTGGACATTATTTTTGAGAAAGTGAGAACCACTTTGTATCAATTAAAATCTCCTGAAATCAAGAAAATACAGACTAATTAACATTTTAATTTTTATGTCATTCATATAATTTTAAATTATTGGAAATTATAGAAAATATTTAAAAAATAATGAATAGTTAGCAATGATGGCAGTCTTGTTACCTGCCTACTAATATTATCTCCCAGAACATTACCACACAACAGAGAGTAAGTCTACATGGAGGATATGTCCTTAGCATATTCGAAGCAAGAGAATGTCAACTTTCTAATTAAGTGTAAGTAAAGAGAAAAACACCAAATCCTTTCACATACTTTCCTATTCCCACTCCAGCTTCATGTTATCACGTGCCTTTGTTATATCAAGAGCAACCTCAAACAAAGCAAAAATAACTAACTAAGTAAATAAATAAATAAGGAAAAGAAACAATAGAAAGCAGAAAGGGAAAGAATCTATGGGAGCCGGGTGCGGTGCCCCGGCACTTTGAGAGGCTGAGACAGGAAAACTGCAAGTTCAAAGCCAGCCTCAGCAATGGCGAGGTGCTAACAACTCAGTGAGACCCTGTCTCTACATAAAACACAAAATAGGGCTGGGGACATGGCTCAGTGGTTGAGTGCCCTTGAGTTCAATCTCCGGTACAAAAAAAAAAAAAAAGATAATCTATGGGCCCAAGTATGATCAGATACTTCAATCAAAAACATTAAGTCAATCTTAAGTTTGAAAATACTAAAAGTGTACATGCAGATTAGAACACAGGTCACAGAAAATAAATCTCAATGTACACTTGATTCAAAGAGGGCAAGTATGCTTTAAATAAGATGACACAATGTAAAGAGCCAGGTAGGCATTAAAGGGTAGACATCAAAAGTCATAGATTCTAGAGGGAAAAAGACAAAAAAATAGAGAAAGAAGTATCCGTTGGCATTGGGGTAGCAAAGGGAACAAAAAAATAAGGAGAATTTGTGGGTTCTGCAAGACAAAAGAAACCCATAAAATCAGAAAAATTACAACTGTAGCTCACAACCACACCACCACCAAACAAACACAAAAGCAAAAGATACCTGGACTTACTATATTTTCAGAAGAGAGCATCATCAGATAGAAATATAAATGTACTTACATCAAATATAAAATGTACCAAAATGGAAAAATTAACTATAGAAAAGACAAGTTCATATGTAGCAATTGCAGAAATTCAGGAAATAGCATTTCGCTCTACTGAGCAATTTTATACTTGCAACTGAGAGAAATCCATCCTTCCTCAAGGTATCAATGAGCAGAAAAATTGTAAGCTTACAGTTCAAAAGGAATGAAATATACTTGAGTAAGCATTTTATGGCATAAAACCACCTTGATTTGGAAATTTACAAATTACAAGTAGAAATGGGGAAAAATCAGGAAAGGAAAAGATATGAATGAAGTTAACAAAAAATTATCTCAAAAATAAATAACAAAGTAGAAAGAATCCCAAAGAAAAGATTAAAATAATAACAATAAATCATTCTCTGCAAAAGGAAGGAAAGTAGCTTAAACAACTAAGAATGATCTGAGAGAAAATAATTGAAATGGAAGAAAGAATAATATTTGAAGTAATACATGAATACAAGTGAGAATAATACCTACAGGTCTGAGCTCCTGAAAATATAAAATGAAATTAAAAAGTTATTATTTAAAACTACAGTCTAACAGGGCTTGAAACTTAACATATGTTTTGCCACAGAGCCACATCCCTAGCCCTTCTTAATTTTTATTTTGAGACAGGTCTCATTAAGTTCTTTAGGACTTTACTAAATTGGTGAGGCTGGCCTTGAACTTGCCATCCTCCCACCTCAGCCTTCCAGGTTGCTGGGATAACAGACATGCATTACCATACTCCATATCAATATTTTTAAATATTCCACACATAAGTGAAATCTTGAAATATTTTCCTTTTGCATCCTGCTATTTCATTTGTCATGTTTTCCTCTTCCATCCATATTGCCACCAATAGGATAATTTTCTTAACTTGTGAACAGTGAATAATATTCATGTGTGTGTGTGTGTATGTGTGTATCACAATGTTTTCATGTGTCAAAAGACACTGTTTCTTTATGTTGGTTATAGTGATTAATGTTGCAGTGTATGTGAGTATGCAGTTTTAAACCTTAGAATTACTGATTTCACTTACCTGGGAATTCCTAGGATAATAAAAGAGAGATCACACTTACAAAACAGCATATTCCATTAAGATTATTGGTAATCACAGAAGTAGAGCTGGGTGGGAGTCATGCCCGTCTATATAGGTGTGGTATCAGGTCCATGCAGTGTTAATGGTGAACCTCGAAGTAGCCATCCCTCTGGCCGCTGCTCCAATTCAATGTTATTCAGAAGGTAGTCCTATTATATTATAATAGGACTGTCCTATTTCTCAGTGGGAGATCTTTTAGTTATCCTTAAATATTTGAAGTGCTGACCATTAATAATAACGTTGAACTGTCTTATGCAATGGTGACCTCAAAAAATGTTGATGGAATTTTAAAACTCTTAATTCTGATAGTTTCTCCCTATTCATTGATATAAACAAGCCATTGATTTTTATGAACTTTATATAATGTTCTAGGAATTCATGGCTTCCAGTACCCTTTCAATTTCTAATACTGGCAAAGAAATATTTTAAGAAATTCTGGAACCACACAATCTAAGTCTCCTTTATGGGAATAAGTTCATGGTAAGAGAGTTCATCATGAGCGTGATAACCAAGCTACAGACCAATTTAGGTGCTGGTCAGCACCTGGATGAATGGAATAATCATATTATACCTAAACAATAGAGCTTTACATAGCTAGAAAGAACAAAGCTACATAATTTGCAGAAAATGGATGAAACTAGAGAACATCATGTTAAATGAACTAAGCCAGTCTCAGAAAGTCAAGGGTCAAACGTTTTCTCTCATATGTGGAAACTGGAGCAAAATAGAAAGGTTAAAAAAAAGACAGGGGATCAAGAAAATGGAAGGGAGACCTTTAGTGTAGAGGTACTCCACAATTAAATTGGCCAAATTATGTTATGTGTGTGTATGAATATATGGCAGCAAATTCCACTATCTGGTATAATTATAATGCACCAATTAAAAAATAAAATCAAAATGAAAAAGTGTTGCTACCTTGTGAACTTTTGCCTTAATGGAGATATTGTTAGATATCTAACAATCTATAGGAATTTCTTAATTATATGAGAGGCTGGAACCAATGGCATTAAATCTCTTTTGGCCTGCAATTTGGAATTGCAATTTTTACTTGAACTGCAGCTGTAATGACATGAAGAGATACAATGTGCATTAGAAGGCAGAACTTAGGATACACATTGTTTCTCTGAATTTTATACATAAGAGCTGTTTTACTTTTAAGATTATGAAAATGAATAATACCATTCTATCAAAGTGTTATTACTCCATGATAATATATAATCAATAACAAAAATAACAAATTTCGAACACATTAAAATTAACATTTGAGCTGGGGCTGTAGCTCAGTGGTAGAGCATTCACCTCACATGTATGAAGCACTGGGTGTGATACTCAGCACCAAACAAAAATAAATAAAGATACCGTGTCCATCTACAACTACAAAATTATTTTTAAAAAATTAGCATTTGAAGATTTGTAAATCATTGGCATTAATAATCTCCATAAGGTATATTTGCTAAGTATTTATTTGGACAATATTTTTGACAATATGAAACAATTTATCAGTTTATAGTTTAGTCAGAATAACAAATAGGATCTTTAAGGGTTTTTTGTTTTCATATTTTTGTTGTTGTTTTTGTTTTTTGCTTACTTCAATTTATGGTGAAAGAATGAGACTCTAAATGCTTCTAAAACCCCCTATGTTCTGGCACTCTAATATAAACTACCATTTATCATCTCCACTGGTTCCATACTTCTCGTAGCTGAATTTGAGCTACAGAATCTTTCTTTCTTTCCCATTCCAGCAGTGCACACTCCAGCCCCACCAATCTCGCAAGCCCTGTCTCTGACACGCGGTTCTCAAATTTCTAGGGTAATGAAAGACAGATCACATTTATAAAATATTGTATATTCAGCTAAGATTATTAGTAATATAAATTAAACTTCAAATCTGTAGGAACAATGCATAACTATATAGAATATATAATTATTTGATTTTGTTTTAGAACCTCCATTTCCACCCACCAAGACGTTATCGTGCCTTAGGTCAGGAAGAGAAAGAGGTACACAGAAAAGCAAACTCATTCTGCTGGGGTTCATAAGTATTAAGGGCCATAGGTATTAGTTTCATGTCCTTTGATATGCTGGTATTTATTTTAGGATTCTGTAGGTCGGAACCATAATATGCTATAATGATCAAATTAAGTTTGAGTTATGAGTACTTTTTGCCACTCAGGGTTCTTCTTGGCAAAATCTCTCTACAGGCAGCCTAAACTGTAATAAGATTTACTGAAGCATTGAACATATTAAATAAGGTTGTGCCACACAAGCAGAACATAGTGCAAAGGCCCAGGTCTCTGTGCAGAGTTATGTATGCTACACTTGAACTGCTACAGTGCCAGACTGGTTCAAATAATCAACTTCTGTTTGCAAATTCAGTGACCTAATTTCATGGAACAGAATTGCACTCCAACTGCTATCAGCAAAACGTCTTCAGCTGATTTACAAAATATTGATACAGCAAATGTTATAACTGTTATTAGGGGTGCTCTGGGACATTTTCCTGAATATATCCATTTTTATTCATTTATTTTGTCATTTGTACCCTCCCTCCTTCCCTCCCTTCTTTCCTTCCTTCCTTTCTTTTTGCTACTTTGGAATTGAGCTTCTGGGTGCTAAACCACTGAACCACATCCCCAGCCTTATTTTTACATTTTATTTAGAGACAAGGTCTCACTGAGTAGCTTAGGGCCTCACTAAGTTGCTGAGGCTGGCTTTGAACTCTTGATCCTCCTGCCTCACCCTCCCAAGCCATTGGAATTATAGGCGTGCACCACTGTGCCCACCACCTCAACCAGTGGGGTTAGGATTTTAATGTTATACTAGACCAGGACCTCACATAGCCTTTAAATTGCCAGTATGCCTTAAAGATTTCAAAGTGAGGGATTTATTATGCAGAGTTTCATAAATGTGTATTTACATGGAGGGTGGTGGAAACATTGCACCAGGCGATACGCTTTGTTAAAAACTTTGGTTGGTTGAATGAGACTTGCCTAAAGTTGCCAGGTCAAATTTCCAATCCATAGTAAAGGTAGACAGTGCTGAAATCTTTATGATTATCGCCATCAGGATAAAGGTAAATGATCAACAGCACTTCAGCACCTTCAAGAACTTCCACAGACTTTCTTTCTTTGATTACCATACTCTGCGTCTACAAATAATAATTAGCCTCAGGGTGTTTTCTGCCATACACCTGCTTTCACTTAACCTGTCCCCTTTGCTCTACTAATTTGCTACTGTCTTGGAATAGTTAATAGCACACTTGCTTATACCTTGCTGTTCCCTTTCCAGCCCTCCTTCCACCTCAATACAGAACTCCATTTGCCTCTGCTCTTAGCTCCCACCTTAGAGTCTCAAGTCACTTCTTACCTGTGTCATCCCTGAAGAAAAGGAGGATGAGATGACACCATGTCTTTGAATGCACCCCTTCTGTTCCCAAAGCCCTAGCAAAGCTATGAGAACAATGAAAGTGAGTCTGGGCTAATAAGTTCAGATACATCTTATGGTGAAGGGTACTGGCTTTTTCTGTGCACATTAGTGCTACTTGTAGAAAGCTACTTTCTTGCATGCATGCTGGAACAGTTGCTCCTTGAGATGCTGGTCATACAAGCAAACTAGCAAGTTGCATTGCAAGTTGATGTCAGTGCATTGCTTCTACAGCATAACATATGAAACCCTCTCTCAGTGGTGACAGGTGCAGACTGAAGGACACTGTTGAAAGAATCCATATCACTCATCCACATTCACCACTGGACAGAATGATGAAGGGAGATGAGGCTCTGCTTGGTGAAATACCTTGAGGGACAGGGGTTCTATCTGTGCACCATTGAACTCTTCTCAGAGCAGTCATTGATCTCCTGTAAACGTTTATCAATGAACCAGGTCTCCCACATTGTCTCAAGGTGCTTTCTTTGGTCATTCAGCAAGCTATCCCATGGCCTTAGCACAACTGGACTGTGGACATGACATGAAACATATGCAAGGTGATTTCTGCTTCCTCCTAACTTTCCCATTATCCCTCTGATTTCCTTCAGAATCATGTGATCTCTCTTTTTGTTTCAGGAAGAATTATGTCAAATTCTATCAGTTTGCATTATCACACATTAACACAGCATGATACACCCTCATAATTTAAATTTTAAGACATCCCATACAGCATATGAAAGGTTAAATGTCATCTTATTAACCTCCCCCAAAGTAGGATTAAAACCATTAAATTTTAAAATAATTATTTTAAAATACAGTTTTTCAGTAACTGTGTATTGTCTTTCTTAGCCGTAAAACAAGTGACACCAGAAAAGAGAATTAATGCCACAAATGTTATTGCCTGTAGGCAGAAAACATCAAGAGGCACTTGTAACTGCAATTCCTGCAAGAACTAAGAGTAATTCCTTCACATTGTTTTTGATTGGACAGCATTATGGTTGGCCCCAATAACAGTGTTAGAAGTGTCTGGATAGATATTCTTCTAGCCTCAGGGTAAAGACCCGGTCCACATTTAATTAGGTAAGCAGCTAGTTAGGAGACTAAAGCAAGGAAAGCAAAGTATAGGTTGCAGCATGAATACAAGTTGCATGACTCCTTTGAATACTAGGAAGGACACTACAATTGTTCAGTATAACTCTTGTAATTGAATACTAGATACACAGTAATTTACATTTTCTTCTAAGGAAGAAGAGGTCACAAATGTGGGACCAAGGATCCAAGGCATAGAAGAAATTTCATTGAGATAAGGCATCTGAAAAGAACATATCTTTCTTTGAGTAGACTTTGGCTAGATGTGAGGTATGTTGGTGGAAATGCTGCAGACAATAACATTAAAATTGTATAATGTGATATTTTTTATCTGGCTGTGCTACTGTTTTTCATTACAGAGCTTACACTTGGATTTTTCTTTCTTTTGTCTTATTTACACTATCTTAAAAGTGCTCTTTAAAAAGTTTTCAAGTTACAAATATGGGAGTCGAGTACAGATAGTTTACTACAATTTTTATGTGCTCTGAATTTACTATCCAGACACTTTGCCTGTAGGTGCTATTGCTTTCCCTTTTACATGACCAGGGATTTCCTTCACAGCATGAAAATGCAATACTTAGTCCAATTGTTAGAACAGTTTTTTTTAAATTACAAAACACTTTCAAATTGTTGAAAGAAGTACTTATTTATGTCCATATTGTACATGTAAAATAGACCATAAATATCTTTAAAATATAAGGCATATTTTGTCGTGTTTAGCTTTGTTTATTTTGGAAAATATTGCTTGTTTTTTTTTTTTTCTTTTTTTTAGGGAAGAAAAATAAGATATTATTTTCTTTATTCGGAGAGTTTTATTTGTGGGTTTGGTAAATTAGATAATACATCTTATACACAGACCAAAAAGAACTACACAGCTTAATAATAAAGCTGAAAATGAAACTAAACCCCTATCTCTCACCATGCACAAAACTCAACTCAAAGTGGATCAAAGACCTAGGAATTAGACCAGAGACCCTGCGGCTAATTGAGGAGAAAGTAGGTCCAAATCTTCATCACCTGGGATTAGGCCCTGAATTCCTTAACAAGACACCTATAGCACAAGAAATAAAAGCAAGAATCAATAAATGGGATGGACTTAAACTAAAAAGCTTCTTCTCAGCAAGAGAAACTATCAATGAAGTGAACAGAGAGCCTACATTCTGGGAGCAAATTTTGCCACACGCACATCAGATAGAGCACTGACCTCCAGGATATATAAAGAGCTCAAAAAACTTAACACCAAAAAAACAAATAATCCAATCAATAAATGGGCTAAGGAGCTGAAGAGAAACCTCTCAGAAGATGATGTACAATCAATAAACATATATATGAAGAAATGTTCAACGTCTCTAGCCATTAGAGAAATGCAAATCAAAACTACCCTCAGATTTCATCTCACCCCAGTCAGAATGGCAGCTATCCAAAATACCAGCAACAATAAGTGCTGG
>PVHX01024334.1:0-24220 GCA_004024805.1 Geosciurus inauris
CCCGGCTTTATTTCCCTTTTTGCATCCTATTATTTTTTAAGTCATGAAGTGTTTTATAGTCAGTAGTTTGATAACTTCATATGAGCATCTCTTTGAATCGACACTGAATCCTGACCTTTTCTGCAACTTCAGTAACCTTCGAGAAAGCTTTGAATGCTGGCTTCATCCAGGCTGCCGATTACGTGGAGATCTGGCAGGCGTATCTGGATTACTTGAGGAGAAGGGTTGACTTCAAGCAAGGTACCTCAGTACATGAGTTTCCCTTGGAATTGAACTTTTTCTAAACACATCCTTGGTGAGATGTCTTAGTTCCCCAAATATGCTACGGTTTGGTGGATGATGCAGACGGGGCGTTGGTACTCCCCACCCCCCAATACATTTTAGTGATGTGCGAGTGTCACAAGCCAGGCTGTGGACTGTGGAGAGAGGTGACCCTTAGGATTCCGGTTGCTTCCTGCCAGCCTCTGAAGCCTTTGCTCTCATTTTTCACTTGTCTCTATTATGAATCCCAAAGAGTTTTAAAAATAAGACTGATGTTTTCTTTTAGCTGTTGGATCTCTGCAGGAACCCCTGCTCGATCCCCTGCTTGCTCCAGCCCTGCTCCTTCAAAAGAAAGGCACCCAGAGACACCCAAGCCTGGGCTTGGGCGAGAGCACCGAGCAGCAGCCCTCGGTGTGGGTGGCCTTCAGCTGCGCTGCTCTTCGCCCCCTCCTGCTGTGGTTCCCCATGTCACCCTGTGCTCGCCTCTGGCTTCTGCCCTCTGTCCCCGCTGCATCCATTGCCCGTCTCTTCCCTGCTGTGGGAAGGGTGGGGACTGGGGTATTATTTCTGTCTTCTGCCTGCTGCCAAGTGCATGGCGGGTCTCCAGGCAGGTATAGGATTAAACGACAACAAAAAAGGTGGCAGCCCGTGTGGTTTTGTAAAGTCCTTTCTGCGATTTCCCACAGACTCCAGCAAGGAGCTGGAAGAACTGCGCTGCGCGTTCACGCGTGCCTTGGAGTACCTGCAGCAGGAGGTGGAAGAGCGTAAGTCGCCCGCTTCCTGCTCCGCCCAGTCGCATGCCTGTTCTTGCCTGTCGCACCTGCTCAGCCAAGCAGTGTTTGCCTCAGGATTTCCAATTTTCACTAATTCTGTTCCTAAAGGTTTCAACGAGAGTGGAGATCCAAGCTGCGTGATCATGCAGAACTGGGCTAGGATCGAGGTAAACAAGTTTCGTCCGCCTTTGGAGGCTCTTAATTAATAGTGTTCTGGAGCACAGTTAGAACCCTAGTGGGTGGTCTAGGCTCTGTAAGGGTTATGCTGTTGACCTAGCGTGGGGAGCACTTGTTTCTACCTGGGTGGAGACTTCTCTGGGCTGTGCGCTACAGGTGTCCGAGTGCCAGGCGTGGGCTTGCCTGCGTCTTCCGCCCTCCCTTGGAGCTGCACTCCTGAGGGCGGGCTGCCTGTGCAGCGCTCAGCACTCGGGTCAGTGCTGGGGAGTCGGGTAGAGGCGGTCTCTGCACGGCTCAGGCCTTAATCCAGTGTTGAAGGGGGATATTTGACAAAAAAATGAGTGGATGTAGGGACTGTTACTACTGATCCGGGGACACCAAGCTGATTGAGATGTGGAATCTGCCCTTGATCAGCCGGTAGCATTATGAAATTCTAATTTTGTTTTATTCTCTGAGGGGAGTCAGGCCAAAGCAACTAACATTAGCCAGGTAGTTTTCATATAGAATGTCTGTCCTGTGACCACTTTAATGATGAGGAATGCAAGGCTCAGAGAGGTTGGGTAATGTGCCCAGGTCAGGTGACTTATAAAGTGGCAGAACTGGCGTTTAATACTTTCTGTGCATTGCTCTTCACTTAAGCACTTGTAATTGAGCTCTAGAAATAGAAAGCAGGTGACTGTCCTGTGCTGTTGAGTGGGCGCTGGAGCTTGCTGCTCTGTTCACGAGAGGCGCCGGCAGGTCCTTTGAGGCTCGCCACTGCACAGGCAGAGAGGTAGGCTGTGCTCACTGGAGGCAAGCCTGGACCCATCTCCAGTTCATGCCACACTGGCAGCCACGGGGGCTTCTGAGACACGTCTGTGTGCAGCAGGCTTTGTGACGAGCGCTGACGTCATCATGGTGAGGTCCTCCCCAACTGAGCTGGCTAATGCCTTGTAGGCTCGACTGTGCAATAACATGCAGAAAGCTCGGGAACTCTGGGACAGCATCATGACCAAAGGAAACGCCAAGTACGCCAACATGTGGCTGGAGTACTACAACCTGGAAAGGTACGAGACCCGGGGCTGGAGGGGGTGCTGCTTGTCAGGTGAATGCTGCGCTGACTCCTGCTGGAGGGCTTGCTTCTCAGGGCGGGCTCAGTCCTTCGGCCCCTGTCTCAGCAGTGGGCGGGGCTAGAGAACCTCACAGTGTTTTGTGGGGGGCTCTTCAAGTCATGGATTTCTTTTTTATTTTTGGACATGAATATCTTATTTGATTTTTTGGGGGAGCTTTTTAAAAAATTATATTTGAGGGACTGGGATTGTAGCTCAGTGGTAGAGCGCTTGCCTCCCATGCGTGAGGCCCTGGGTTTGATCCTGAGCACCACATAAAAAGAAATAAAATAATAAAAAGACATTGTGTCCATCTACAACTAAAAAATCTTTAAAAAAATTATATTTGATTTATAAGAAAATAGCACTAAAAAGCAAAGAGAAGAAAATTCAAATTAATTGAAAGCTTCAATTCAGACTTAACTACAGTTAGTTCACATTTGTTTTGTTCTTGTGACATGAGGGTGGAACCCAGGACCTCAGGCATTCTAGGCAAGCTCTCCATTGCTGGGCTATATCTCCAGCCTGTTGGTTAATGTTTTGGGGTATATTCTTTAAAACTTTTTGATGCTTAAATTTCTTTAAAATGGGGGCTGGGATTGTAGCTCAGCAGTAGAGCGCTTGCCTCGCATGTGTGAGGCCCTGGGTTCGATCCTCAGCACCACATAAATAATAAATGAATAGAATAAAGATCCTTCAACAACTTAAAAAACATTTTTAAAAAAAAGAGTTTAGGGGGCTGGGATTGTAGCTCAGCGGTAGAGCGCTTGCCTCACATGCGTGAGGCCCTGGGTTCGATCCTCAGCACCACATAAAAAGCAATAAAATAAAGACATTGTGTCCATCTACAACTAAAAAAATATTAAAAAAAAAATTTCTTTAAAATGGAAATGCAATTAGAGTATACATAATGTTTAAACCTTTAAAATCACAAACCTTTAAAACTGTTGGAATTTAAAGAAGATATGCCCAGTAATATTTATAACATGGGGAAGGGACAAAGAATATGACCAGCTTTTCTGTTCAATGTATCTTGAACACTGTATGTCAAATATATTTCTGCACTACCTTTTTCCTTTTTTGAATGTTTTATTATTAACCTTATTTCAAAAAAAAAAATCGTGCTCAAGTTGAAAAAGCACAGAGACAAAAATATATGATAGAAAAATATGTGATAGAGGCTCATACCCCACCCCAGAGATGGCTGCTGTGGGAGCTTGTTGACTATTTCTCTAGATCAGCGGTTCTCACGCCTTTGGTTGCAGGATGTCATTACTCTGTTAAAACTTGAAGACCCCAAATAGCTTTCATTTATGTGGATTATATCAATATTTATCCAATTAGAAAATAAAACAGAAATTAAAAACTTTTTTGTTAATTCATTAAATAATATCCATTACATCTAACATAAACAACATTTCTTGGAGAAATGATTAATTTCTAAACTCTAAAACAATGTATAGATAAAAATGATATGGTCTTATCTTTTTGCTGTATCTTCAGTTTGACTTAGTGGAAGACCAGTGAATTTTTATGTCTGTTTCTGCATCAGCTGTGATTATTCTCATTGGAAGGTATAAAGATGAGGTTAGAGGGGCTGGGGTTGTGGCTCAGCGGTAGAGCAGTTGCCTTGCATATATGAAGCCCTGGGTTCGATTCTCAGCACCATATATAAATAAATGAATAAAATAAAGGTCCATCAGCAACTAAAAAAAAAAAAAAAAAAAAAGAGAGATGAGGTTAGAAGAGAAGGGGCTATTTAGTAGCTTTTCAGTTAATCATAGATACTCTCCTTACAGACCATGGCTGAATGCAACAAATAATAGGGTTTTGGTTTTTTTTTTCCCTTAAATCAGAGATTGAACACTGGGGTGCTTAACCTCTGAGCCATATCCCCACCCCTTTTTTAATTTTATATTTTGAGACAAGGCCCTAATAAGTTGCTGAGGCTTCAAACGTGGGATCCTCCTGTCTTAGCCTCTGGAGTCCCTGGGATTACAGGAGTGCTCCACCATTCCTAGTTTAAGTAATAGGTTCATAAAGGTCATTTGGAATGTGATATCTGAAACTCTGTTAATGAATATTCCCTATTCTGCTACATTAATATTTATTTGTCTAGTTTGCACTTAGGGTTCTTTTTGGGGGGAGAGAGAGTTTCCTATCTGGCTAGGCTGTTTTCAAACTCCTGGACTCAGGTGATGTTCCTGCCTCAGCCTCCTGAGTGCTGAGATGACAGGTGCCTGGCTTGAGTCCACACTGAGTGGCCTTTACCTGATGCCATGACTCTGGACGTCATGCATTGTGTCTTTGGGAATCCTGGTGATCGTGCAGCTGCCACACGTGTTGGCACGTTTCATTCTACAGTATCAAAGGACTGTTTGTTCATGTACTTACTGAACTTGGTAGAAAAGTCTTCTAAGTAGAAGTGTTTCAGATTGGCAGTGGCAAATGCAGATTTTCCAGAACTCTAATTTTCACTTAGGAGCTCAGATTTTTTTTTTTTTTTTTTTGTTCCAGGGATTGAACCCAGGGGCACTTAGCCACTGAGCCATATCCCTAGCCTTTTTTATTTTGAGACAGGCTCTCTCTGAGTTGCTTAGGGCCTCGTTAAGTTGCTGAGGCTGGCTTTGAATTAGCGATCCTCTTGCTTCAGCCTCCTGAGTTGCTGGGATGACAGGTATGCGCAACCTAGAAGCTCAGATTTTAACACTGGCAACAAATCGGAGGTTTTCATTAATTTACTTCATTAATTTTCGGAATATGTGAAACCCAGTCCTCAGTAACCAGAGTTTATTATTCAGTTGTTCTTTCAAGTAAAAACTGTGTTCTGGGGCTGGGATTATGGTGCAGTGGTAGCGTGCTCGCCTAGCATGCATAAGGCACTGGGTTCGATCCTCAGCACCACATAAAAATAAAATAAAGATATTCTGTCACCTACAACTAAAAAATAAACATTTAAAAAAAAACCAAAAAAACAAAAAACAAAAAACTGTGTTCTGTGAAAAAAAGTGACTAATTCAAGTTGCAACTCAAATTACAGCAACACCATTGTCCTTGAGTATTCGGGACAGGCACTTATGTATACATCTCATTTTGTCTCAAAGAATTTTAAAAGGTTGTGCCCCACCTCACTTTGTATGAAGAGCCACTCATGCAAATGTCACATAGTGGAAGAGTCCAGGGACATTTTGGTGTTATTATGAAAGGACCTCTGACTTTGCAGACCCCCTGAAAGGGTCCTAGAACCAAGAGGTCTCAGGGGTACTTGGGTTGTACTTTGGGAACCACATTCTGGGTTTTTTCTGAGTGTCTTAATACATATTTACAGTATTTGTGTACATTTGTACTTGACGAGAACACAGCCGTTTCCTCACTTGGGGCCGATGGCTTTGTTCCGTACCTGCGTGGCTAGTAGTGTCTTTCCACATCAGTACAACACCATCTGACTTGAGGCGTGGACTCTGGCCACCTCCTGATTTAGTGGTTCTCCCCTCTGGTTGGACTGCATGGAATTTCTCGAGGGACTTCATCACCAAGTGACGTAGAGTCGTGAGACCTCCGCCCCACGTGTGCACTTCCAGGGGCTGCAGAGGCGAGAGCCTGCCTGCTGACCGCTGCCCTGGGTGCATCTTCTAGGGGCACCTGTAAGGTGGTTCTGAGAACGCCTCCCTGGGTGACTGTGGAGACTGGTGGAGGCAGGAGCAAGTGTCCCTCGAAAGCTGGGGTCCCCTCAGACACAGGTGTTGTGGGATTCCCGTCTGTGAGAAGTCCCCTCACCCCCCGCCTTTGCTTTACACCCTGGCGGCAGCGATTCTCTATGTCTTGCCCTAGGGCCCACGGCGACACGCAGCACTGCCGCAAGGCTCTGCACCGGGCCGTGCAGTGCACCAGTGACTACCCCGAGCACGTCTGCGAAGTGCTGCTCACCATGGAGAGGATGGAAGGTGCGACCTCGGCTGCACATCCAGCTCAGATTTGGACCCACTCGTGGTTCTGTCTCCGGTGGGAGGGAGCATGTGTTATGGTCTGCGAGGACTGGCTGTGGTCGTGGCCACTGCCCAGCCCTCTCCAGTGGGAGGAAGCCCTGTAGCTGCTCAGTGTCCCCAGCTGCCAGGCTCTGCGATGTGGCCCCAGCACAGGGCTTCTTGTGGTGCTCCGTGCTGTCCTGTACATTATAGGACACGTATCTGCATTCCTGGCCTCTGCCTGTTAAATACCGTAGCAGCGCTCGCCCCAGACAACCATGGCAACCCAAAATGCCTCCAAACATTGTCAGATGTCCCTTGGTGGAGAGCCCTGCTCTAGCGCACCATCTGCATGGCCAGGGTGCTCAGAGAAGCCGCAGCTCTGCGAGTTCTCGGGTCACACCTGTGTCCCTTGTGGAGTTGCAGCGCCTTTAGCATTAAGCCATAGAAGAAGAACCAGTAGCGAAATAACATGAATTTATCCACGGGCCTTGGTCTGATTTTGGGGTGGGAGCCCTCAGTCCTGGCGGCCAGACCCCCATACGACAGAAATAGCACTTAAACATTTGGGTAGCTCTTACCATTCTTCAGTCTTAATATAAATGTCTCATAACCTTTTGTATCAGAATGTTTTCATGGTCTTTGCCATAGAGAGCCCATAAGAGGTCATATTCTGGCTTTCAAGTCAGAAAAGGGACAGTTGAAACACATCTGGGACTATTTGAATTCTAAACTTCAAGCCTATATGAATTAAATTTTCTTAAAATGAGGAACTCTGCAGTTCTTGTGGTGATAATGGAGAGGTCGCTCTGGAGGTGTGGGAAATTAAGACAAATTTATGTTTTCAAGTCCTTCAAAAACGAGTAAGAATCTCGCTTCTCTTCCCATCAAGGGACTTTAGAAGACTGGGATGTGGCCGTCCAGAAAACAGAAGCCCGGTTAGCTCGCGTGAACGAGCAGAGGGTGAGGGTAAGGCGATGCTGGCGTCCCTGGAGCCCCTCAAGCTCTCGCCTCTGTTTGATGTGGATGTTTCTTGGCAGAACCTTTTAGGTGTTCATAAGAAATGCACCTTAGTCATAGGGTATTAATTATAAAATACTTGAATCAATATTTAAACTTTTATCTTTTTAGATTAACTTAAAACTTTGGCTCTAACTGTAAATACTTTTTCATGTACTGGGGGAATTTGGCCCTAAAATTAATTGGAATAGATGGAAGAGAGTAAGAAGGAGGCTCAGTTGGCCTTCGAGGGGAGCGTGAGCGCCCCAGCTTGCTTAGGGCCCTGGGCTCTTCCGCTTGGTGAAGCATCGAGGGTGTCGTAGACACGCTCTGGGCTTGAGAGCCAGAAGCCTGAGGAGCCTGGCGGGCCAGGTGGCGGGGCTGTTGGGAGCGCCCTCCTTGCCCCTTGATGACCTCTGCACCTGGCAGAGGACCTTGTGCCCAGCTCATCCCTTCACAAGCCGGTGGGTTTCGGGGTCCCCCTGGGTTTCGGGGTCCAGCAGTGATCCCCTCCCCTCTCCAGGCCGCGGAGAAGGAGGCAGCCCTGGTGCAGCAGGAGGAGGAGAGGGCCGAGCAGCGGAAGAGGGTGCGGGCCGAGAAGAAAGCCTTGAAGAAGAAGAGGAGGAGCAGCGGCGGGGACGCACGCCAAGCAGACCAGGCCGAGAGGGAGTGGGGCGGCGAGGAGGAAGGTAGAGGCCTTTTAGACGCTTTACTCTGAAACCCCCCAGCCCTACGGAGGAGTCGAAGGTGGCATAGAGAGCTGCCCGCCCAGCCGAGACTCCACCCACGAGCGCCCCTCCCCTTGGGGCGCTGAGAAGGTGTCCCGCAACCAGGGTGTCCTCCCTGCCTGTGTCCCAGTGGCGAGGCCTGGGAGCACTAAGGAGGCTGAGGCAGGGAGCGCGGGAGCAAGGCTGGCCTCAGCAGCTTAGCAAGACCCTGTCTTCAAATCAATAGAAGGGCTGGGGTGCGGTCAGGCGCCCCGGGTTTAATCCCTGGTACGAAAACCTCCAGAATCAAGAGTCAGGACCCGCACAGCTCCACTCCTGCCTCTGAACCCCCAGACCCCCCACTGCCTGCCTTTGGTGCTGGTGGTCTCCAAAACCAGTAGAAGGGTCTGGTTTTACGGGTGGCTGTCCTGTTTCTCAAGTCTCCTTCAGTTTGGAGTGCTCCTTTGTCACCTGTGACCAGGACACTGGAAGGAGATGGGCCAGTTACTTGGAGAGTGTTCCTGAGTGGGTTTTTGTGATGTCTCTCCTGCAGAGTCAGGTCAGGCATCCTTGGCAGGAACAGCACCTAAGCGGCGTCACCTTCTTGTGGAATCCCTTCAGGTGGCATGTGGTTCTGGTCACTCTGGTGATGTGACTAAGGTGGTACCTGCCTGGCTCGCTCTTTTTCCTTGGTAATGATTAAGTGTTCTGATGGGCATTTACCTTACTGAGAGGAGGTACATATCCTATTCCTTTAAACTCCTGAGTGACTCCTCTGTGTCGTGGGACCTTGCCTCAGTTATCATGTGTTGGTGTAGTTGTTTGTGTTGACACTCTGCTTGTCCCAGTTTGGCTGTCTAGAGCTCCCGCGAGCAGGCGTGTCCTTTGACCTGCCCTAGTGCTCTGACCCCTTCCTTCCCTTCGGGCATGTGGCCCCCAGGTCTGTCTCGTCCTCCTGTGACTCAGCCTGGAGTCCCTACTCTCCAGGTGGTGCGCAGCACTCGTCAGGTGCCAGATGTTCTCCTGCTGTTGGGGATCGTGCTCCAGGCCTGGGTGCCCGTGCTAGGGGACGTGTGTTTGCATTCATGTGGAGCTGGTGGAAAGGTGGCATCCTGAAACCCTGAGGCTGCGCCCAGTACCTGCACGCGTGGCCGCCGCCCCACGGTCCCTTCTGGGTTCCTCTCTTTTCATGCTCGCAGTGCCTGCCATTCCCGCATGTCGAGGAACCTGCTCCTGGTGCCTCGGCGTGCTTGCCTGTGCTGGCCCCCAGCTGTGTGCCTGGCTCCTGACCTGCTGCCCTCCTTGCCCTCTGGGCCTCCCACGCCCGCGCTAGTTGCTGCCCTGCACAGACGGTGTGCCCAGGACGTGGGCTCCGTGTCCTCTACCAGGCCATCGCCACCGTGGCCCTTCTGGGTGTCCTCTCCCTCTCACCCTGACTACTATACCCCGACCTGGTGCTTGTCACCACCCCCTGTGCCCAAGCCCTCCTCCCGCTGGGCTCCAGGGCCAGCCCACGGCTGCCTCCCCACCACCACCTCCCCACTGCCACAGGCCGCGCGCCCTTGCCCTGCCCAGGTGCCTGCCGTGCTCAGCCCCCTCAGTGGTTTGAGCTGGCTGACCTGTGGCAGGTGTTCGCAGGCAGGTGTGGGTCCGAGTTGTTCAGTGAGCTCCGTGGAGGGGAGGAACTGTCCTGAGGCACCAGGAACTCTGCGCGCTTCCCTGGTGTAGCCGTGGCAGCCAGAGGGAAGTGGAGACGCAGCCTTCACGTGCTTGGCCTTTCTCGCACACTGTCTTGGGGCCTTCAGAAATGACAGGTGGCCCCTGCCCCTCAGAGCCCCCAGGTTGGCAGGATGAGGTGGGTGGGACTGGGGAGCAGTGAGCACAGTGGGGCGTGACCTGGGCTGGAGGCCACAGGCCCCAGGTTTAGCGCCTTGCCGGGAGGCTTTGTTAGAGAGAGGAGGTGGCTTCTGGGCCAGGACTGAGGACAAGGGAAGGGCAGGGAAGGAGGCCCCCAGGCAGAGAGCCTGGGGAAGCGAAGTGCAGACGCGTAATGGCCGTTCTCTGAGCAGCACAGAATTGGGTGGGATCCCAGGTGCTGGCAGAGGGATGGAGGCAGTGGTGGGGACAGGCCAGCCAGGCCCAGCTGGGAAGCGGCGGGGGAACTGACGGGAAGATGTGTGTGCGGGGTGACTCGCTGGCCCCTGGCGCTGGCCCTCTGCAGGCCATGGTGAGAGGGGTTGGAGTGGCGTGTGGTGAGGTTCTGAGGGACAGACCACCTCCAGACTGTTTAGAAAAGCAGACCCTGTGCTGTGTTCCCACATGTGGCCCCTGGAGCCTGCACGTCCATCACCAGGGTGTCGTTTCTGGGGAGCTCTCCAGGTCCCACCGTGTGCTGACCCAGCTTCCTGGGAGAGGGTCAGGCCTGCTGACCTGAGGCGGGCCCTGTGATGATCTCGTGCGTAACCAGAGTGGACAGTGGGGATTCGTGTTGTTACTCCCACTGGGTGTGGCCTGCTCACTAGGGTGTACCTGGGGCTCAGAAAATCATGGGACAGGTCAAGAGGGTCACGAAAGACTTCTCAGGGGCCTGGGCCTGGCCCTCTGTCTGTCTGCGGCAGACTCGCCGTCTGTGGTGGGAAGGAGTTTTCTCTGCACCTTTAAAGCTGCTGAAGGACAGAGCAGCAGACCGTCTAATTATTGCTGCCTCTCTTCTGAAAACCTGCAGAGCGGCCTTCCAAACGAAGAAGGGTGGAGAACAGCGTGCCCCTGGCTGGAGCGGTGCCGGACGTGGACGTGGACAAAGGGCTCGCTGGGAAGTCGGCACCTGTAGACGTCGGTCCCCCTTCCAAGCAGAAGGAGAAGGCCGCCTCCCTGAAGCGGGACGTGCCCAGGGTGCCGCACGACAGCAGCAAGGACAGCATCACTGTCTTCGTCAGCAACCTGCCCTACAGCATGGGCGAGCCCGACGCCACGCTCAGGCCACTCTTCGAGGCCTGTGGGGAGGTGGCCGAGATCCGCCCCATCTTCAGCAACCGCGGGGATTTTCGAGGCTACTGCTACGTGGAGTTTAAAGAAGAGCAGTCTGCCCTGAAGGCCCTGGAGTTGGACCGGAAGGATGTAGAAGGGAGGCCGATGTTCGTTTCCCCCTGCGTGGATAAGAGCAAGAACCCCGATTTTAAGGTCTGTTGTGGAACAGGGAGTGGCCTTTGCGTGGGGCGCTGCGCACGTTTCCCCGTGGCGCCCGTGTTTCACACTCGGCCTCTGCCAGAGTGTCTGTGTGGGAACTGCTTAGGG
Source organism: Geosciurus inauris (assembly GCA_004024805.1). Taxonomy (NCBI): domain Eukaryota; kingdom Metazoa; phylum Chordata; class Mammalia; order Rodentia; family Sciuridae; genus Geosciurus; species Geosciurus inauris. The sequence continues at coordinate 11,265 of PVHX01024334.1, forward strand.
CTTGGTCCCTCTGAGCTTGTACTAGTTGATTTATGTGACAGTGATAATGGTAGGAATTGTGACGATGGCTCCTTTCTGTGCAGTGCTCAGGGTGAGTGACGAGACCCTGCTGCTGCATGTCCGGCTTCTGTGACTCCCCACCCCTCACTCTGCAAATGGCTGCTTTCACTCTTGCCATTTTTCAGAGGAGGAATTGAGGCCTGAAGTAATTTGCCAGGCAGCTGTTCCTAGGTTCCGATCCCAAGTCGGGCTCTGGGCTGCCTGGCGGGGCGCGCCCCAGGGGTGCCGGGGTGGGCTGCAGAGTGCCTGACGTGGCTCCTCCCTTCCTGCCTTTTTCCTGCAGGTGTTCAGGTACAGCACTGCCCTGGAGAAACATAAGCTGTTCATCTCTGGCCTGCCCTTCTCCTGCACTAAAGAGGAACTAGAAGACATCTGTAAGGCTCACGGCACTGTGAAGGACCTCAGACTGGTCACCAACCGGGCTGGCAAACCAAAGGTCTGTGTTGGCGCAGATGGTGCCTGGTCTTCTCAGGCTGGAGGGGTTTCTAGCTTGTCTTCTAAGACAGGATGGTAATTTAATGGGAAGATAAGCTCACTCGGCTTCACTTCCATTTGAATCAGATTAACCCTCTGGAACTAAATGTACTAAAAATGAAAAAGCAAATTATTAACCTTCCCAGGGGCCACCGTGGTCTCCGTGTGCCCCCTCCTCCTCACCTCTTCCTCTCGCCCCTGTCCTGTTAATTCCTTGCTGCACCGTGTGTGGGCGCACATGCACGTGTGTGGGTGTGTAAGTGTATACATGTATGTGTTTTAATGATACAATGTGTTTTTTGACAAAATACATTTATTTTTAAATTCACTCTTATGTGGTGCTGAGGAAGGAACCCAGGGTTTCACCTGTGCTAGGCGGGCTCCCCCTGGGCCACAGCCCCACCCCTGTATGTGTTTCTTCGAGATGGGGTCTTGCTATGTCGTATAGGCTGGTCTCCAACTAGTGTGCTCCAGGGATCCTGCTGCCTCAGCCTCCCGAGTGCCTGGGAGCTGAGGCGTGTGCCACTGTGCCTGGCCCTTTTACGTCTTATCTCAAGTAGTGTTATCTTAAGCGAGATGTTGGGTTTCTTTTTAACCTCACCCCCAACCAGGCTGGTTGAGAATTGAAGACCGTGAAGGGACACTGGGCCCCCCATGGGTCCCCTCCTTGTGTCTGGTTCACTCCTTGGCATTTTCCTGTTCTTTCCTGGTCCGTCTGTGTCTTTTTCCTCTGGAGCAAGCACCAGGCGTGCTGAACCCAGAAAGGTTTCTCTGATATGAGAACCGGTAACGGGTAGCGGGGCAGGGTGGGCCTGGGGTAAGCTGTGGACAGAGCGTGGCAGTGGTGGGGAGGTGACCAGTTGATGGGGTGTCTGCTGCTTTCCTGAGGACGCCAGGCTCCCTGACCCTGTGAGGAAGCTGCATCCTCGTCTGCACATCTGACCGCCCTGGGTCTCTTCCCTCCAGGGTCTGGCCTACGTGGAGTATGAAAATGAATCCCAGGCATCGCAGGCTGTGATGAAGATGGATGGCATGACTATCCAAGAGAATGTCATCAAAGTGGCAATCAGCAATCCCCCTCAGAGGAAAGCTCCAGAGAAGCCAGAGGCGAGGAGAGCACCAGGTGGCCCCATGGTGCCACGGCAGATATATGGAGCGTAAGTGTCGCGTGCCCGTCCAGTGAGCTCTGCGCTGGCAGCCCCATGCCCAGGGCTGGGGCAGTTCCCGGGAGTCTGGTGAGTTAGCCCAGAAAGCCAGGCCCTGCCGCTCCTCAGTGACCTTGGTGGTTCTGCTGGAGCGAGCGGTCCAGAGCAGGTCCCTGAAGGGCGCAAACCTGGGCAGCAGAGCCTGCTGTGTCCCGCAGTTTACGGTTGTCCTTCATTCTAAGGTAACACATTCTAACGCAGGAATTATTTTGAAGTCCCCTTTGCTGATGGATCTGTGAAGATAAAACCTGAGGACTGTACCCTGCGTGCCGTTCTGTAGCTGTAGCGCCGACCTCTGTACAAGCCGTGCTTTTCTCTTTGTAGGGATGGGACAGCAGAATGGCACAGTTACATGGTAGGGTCCAAAAGATGGCAGCCATTTTTAAAAAAATACACAAAAACAGAACAACTTTATTTGACAAAGGACAAAAACAAAGTTCTTCACAGTAGTTTTTTGCTCAGATAATTCAGTGGGACAGCTGTGCTTTATCTTCCAGCCACACCCCAGGAGAGGCTGCCCCACCCCTAAGGTCCCATTTTGCACAGCAGAGGCCAGACAACTCGGCAGTGTGGCTCCCTCTCCCCTCGCCCCCTCCCAGTTCAGTGCACTGAAGGAAGGGACGGTCCCAACTCAGCCCAATGCTGAGTCACCTACCACAGGCATCCTCTGGCAGTCACCTCAGACCTGGGCTCCCAGACACCGCTGGGTGCGGGCGGTGGCAGTAGCTTCAGCTGACCACGAAGCTGCCTGTTGACCTTCCCCAGATAGGTCCATGAGGGTGAAGATGCCCAGCTCCCTGCAGCAGAGAGGCCAGAGGGAGGCAGGACAGAGAGCCTGGGAGACCTGCCCGCCTCCAGAGGCGAGCCCCGCTCTCTGTCATAACCTATTCCCCTGCCCACTGCACGGGATGGGCCAGGTCACTCAGGAGGGGTAGGGGAGCCTCCCCGGGGGCGTCAGGGATCTTCCCAGAAAGGACAGAGTGTGTACCCTGCCACGCCAAGTCATTCAGCACCCAGGAGCCCTTCCCCTCCGCCCACCTTGGCAATTCCAGGAAACTAGAACAGGCCAGGGCTCCGGGCCTGTCTTTTGGCCCAGCAGAGTAGGAGGTGGCGGGTGAAGACCAGGCGCAGTGCTCGGGCAGCCCTGCAGCCCCAGAAGGAGAAGCAGGTGTGCACCAGCCCCTGGCCCGTCCCAGCCTCGCTGCGGGGACCTCCCTGCGGGGACCTCCCTGCTTCCTCCAGGGACGCCTCCCCCAGTGCTGTGGGAAATGCTGTTGTAGGACTTCCTGACCAGCAGGGGGCCCATCGCTCCCCAGTGGAGATGCTGGGAGCTTCTGATATTCTAGTTTCAAGTTCCTAAAGGAATTTTAAAACTCAGGCTGCAGGGCAAGGCCTTCAAGGAAAAAAGGGGAAAATACTGAGGAGGAGGAAGGGAAGTCCTTTGCCTGCAGTCTGGCCCCCCTGTCCCCCCTAGACACAGCCAGAGCAGACATCTCTGGCTTATCAGCTCTGCTCTTGTCTAGGTTGAGTCAGGTTCCGCTGGACTGCCTCATGCAGAAGAGCCAAAGGGATGGCAGCCGTTCCTGTCTGCCCTAGTGTGCCGCGTGGGGTTGGTCTTTGCCCAAATTGTGAACAAGGCAGTTTGTTGAAGTGCTTTTCATTTACTAGCCAGAATTAAGGAGAGAAAGGTCATCTTATCAGTCCTGTTTTTTATATTTAATCTCTTAATTTTGGATCATTTAAACAGCTTTGTAAAAAAAATTTTGGTTTTGTGGTGGTGGGGCTGGAACCCAGGAGGCAAATGCCATAAACCGGCCTCCGTCCCCAGTCCTTAACTTGGGGTGCTTTACAACTCCCCTGGCTTATTTTTATAATTGGATCAGGAGCCCCGAGTCCTTGTTCAAGGTGCGCCCATGTCTGTTCTTGCAGGCGAGGGAAGGGCAGGACCCAGCTCGCTCTGCTGCCTCGTGCCCTGCAACGCCCGGGTGCTGCTGCTCCTCAGGCTGAGAACGGCCCTGCCCCACGCCCAGCAGCCGCCACCTCTGCGGCCCCGGAGGCTCCCAAGATGTCCAACGCTGATTTTGCCAAGCTGCTCCTGAGAAAGTGAATGCGACGCTGTGAGAGACAGGAAATGCCTTACTTCACGCCGTCAGGCGCCCGGCAGCACCTGGGCCAAGGGGGCTGCGCTCCTGGACTCCGCGGGGCGTGGACAGAGGGGGCGTGTGTTCCCGGTGAAGAGGCGCCGAGCTCCCTCACATTGAGGGCGGTGGAGGAGGGCATGGCCGGCCGGGCGGCTGTCCTTACGGACTTCCGTGTCCTGAAGAGTGAAGAGCGGAAGTGACACTGGAACATGGCTCTTGAGACCCACTTGTCCCAATGCTGTGGGCCACCTCTGGCCCTTTTTCTAAGACATTTCTCTCACATCCTGTACAGCAGTATGCCCGTCACTTTTAATTTTTAAAAGATGAAAAATGGCAGATGCTAGTGACTCACCAGAATGGCCTATTTTAGTAAGGGGGGGTTCTGTAAAACACATTTGACGGGCTTTTGTTCACAGGGGTTGTGTTTTTCTATTATGTATTTGTAAATGACATGTCACCTGTTTTATGTTTCCTAAAAGCAAAATATCTGCGACATGTGTTTTCTATAGGAATTGTATGTGGACCATTTTCTTTGTTGGTGACTAGTTGTTTCTGGGTCTAAACATTGAGTTTCAGCCCTTTGGTTTTGTTTAAATACTTAAGTTCTCCCTGTTTAGCTTTGATTAAACAGACGTTCTCCTTGATCACCCTGCCACGGTCCTCAGCTGTGCATCACGGGTGGGGCATTTGGAACGGGTCTGCTTGGCTTCACCGAATAGCAGGGGTGTCAACAGTCAGGTCTCCCGTTACTCCACTTCAGCAGCCGTGTGTCTTCAGTCTTGAACGGGAGTTTATGGCAGCTTGCCGTTAACTTTTAAGCTTTTTCACCTCTCGTCTTTCACCAGGCACTTCTGCTCTGCAAGCAGTGTTGCCATGTAGTGGGCAGCTGCCTGACACAGGCCCTCGGGAGGACGGCAGGGACCCTTTTCCTGTCATGAGATCAACCCCTCATTTATCTGTTTTGTGAATCTAAGTTTCTGTGCATCAACCAGGCTTTCCTATGTTTTAACTTGACACTTTTTAATGGAAAATTGTGAACAGAACCATGAAATAGAGCCCAGTGTGCCTGTCCTCGAGCCTCAGTGTCCCTGCACCCAGGCAGGGCCCTTGCTGCACTGTCCTTGCCACCGCCTGCTATTCCCTTGGGGCCTTTCCCAGAAGGCAGGTCACTCACCTAACCTGAGAGGAGGACCTAAAGGCCAGTTTGGTTTTCACCCTTAGAAGCGTTAGCAGTGATACCATAATGTCATCAGCGACTCTAGCTGTCTAGTAGATGCCAGTCTCTCTCTTGTGAATGGTGACAGGTCAAGCTCTTAAGTCTTTTGATATTTCTCTTTTACACAAAACACAAACTCCCTTTCCTTGGCATTGCCTCTGGATGGAGCTCAGGCAGGAGCTGTTGGCAGCAGGAGGCTCGCTGTGGCCCTGGTGCCCCCTGGGTCTGCCCTGTGATGGCTACTTTGAGGCCTGCTGGTGGGCTAGGTGATTGGGTGGCTCGGAGGGAGCCTGTGCCCGCCTGAGCATTCTGGCACTGCAGGTCTCAGGGCCTGCCTTCTGGCCGCGTCCCAGGTACTGCTGATTCTGGCCGTTGGCCGGAGCTCGACCTCTCTTGCGCTCTCAGTGTGGCTTGTGATGGAGGTGCCTTGGCACGCTCCACAGGCCCCTGAGATGCTGGCTTCTGTGTGCTGTGTAAGCGGGTTTCCAGGAACACGAGGGGGTTTGTGTGTTTTCCTCAGAAATCAAGAACGGATGGTAAAGACACACAAAAAACCATATTGTGTCAGTTTAAAAAAAAAAAATCAGTATTTCCTGCCCATTAACCTGGGAAGGCAGTTCCTGCAGCCAGTTCTGTCTTGCTTGCCCCCTGATGTCACCACCCCAGAGCTGTTTTCCCAGAATGATATAAAGAGCAGGGTGGCAGTTCAGAGTCCCCCGCCCTTCGTCTTTATGATGAATGGAAATACCTTTTGAATAAGATGGGCAAGTCACAAACATTTATATAATAAAATACTTTATTAGGATCAGTAATTTGTTAAAATAATATCCTTCACACACAGCTAAAGTGCAGGTTCTCTTGCTAAAGGACAAAGCACGCAGTCCTGCCAGGCTTCCTTGGTGTGCTGTTAAACCAAGGCGGCAGGGGAAACCCTTGGTACAGGTAGGAACGGAGCCATTTCACACATCTTCTCACTAATTGTTCTGAACCTTTCAGAAAACCACCTTGCCATTTATACAAGTAAATGGCTATAAACATTTGCTACCATCTGAGCAGTGACCTCATGGCTATCAGGAACTCAATCCTAAAATCAAAGAGGCAGGACACTGTATTTCTCGACCATCGTTCAGACACTGACAAAGTGCAGCGCGGCGTTAGAGGCTGCAGGCTGTCCCTGGGCAGGGAAGCTGGTGATTTTCGGCCATTGTGACACTAACTAGCAGCAGTCCACCTGGCATTTGTGCCATCTGTGATTGAAAGAGAAGATTCTATTTCTGTGAGATGATAGCTTGGAAACCTGGCCATATTATATATGACACTGTATCATTTTGCAGGTTGCTAGAGAAATAAGGCCACCCAGAGGCAATCTTCCCCGCTTCCTCAGTGGGAGGCTGGACAGCACAGTGACTGTGAGAGGTGGGGCCAGGGCCGTGAGTGGGTAAAACTCCATGACAGAGGGACCCATCCTGGCTGGGGCAGGGCTCTAGCTCATTATCAGAAATGCTTAATGGGTTGATGGGGCATCCCATTTGGATACGCTCTAAACAGCAAACTCGGAGTGGGAGGGGCAGCCTGCCCTCTGCAGCAGCGAGGTGCAGCCGGGCGGCCAACCCAGACACGATTAGCCTGAGAAACCTCTGGTCCAAGCTGCTGCAGATGGAGTGAAAGAGAGGCTGATAAACAAAACCAGGCTGGCCACCTTCTTCTCCTGAATTAGAAAAATAATTGTAGTATGAAAAAATAGCTTCTGGCACTCAAGTCTACAAATTAACTATGGCTCAAAGAGTCTTCCCTGAGACAGGGAAGGTGTCTAACTAGAAATGTCAACATTGGTTTCCTACCTTAGATGTTCTTCGCTCTCCTGGTAAAAAGCTGTCATGCTAATCTCCTGGTAGGGGAGCAAAACCCAGGAAGACAGCTTTCAGTCATTTCTCAGAACTGGGATGGCTTCTCCCCAGGACTGCTGACTTCCTGGTAAAGTCACACAACTGCTCACAGCCAGTTTGAGAGAGAGACCTGGCCTCTCTCCCTGACCTTAGTGCAAATTCTGCTCCAGAACCCGGGTTCTGGTCACATGGGAGCATTGCTGCTCCTACAATGTGCTGGGACGACCACTCAAAGAGCGGCCACCAGCACAGCCACAGTGGACACCACACATGACTAGTTTGCTCAAAAGAAGAAAATAAATAACTGTGGAATTATAAATTATCTTAAAGAGACTAAGGCTTAATAATTTAGGTTTTTTTTTCTTTTTTAACCAAAAAAACATTTGGAGGTAAAGAATGTTTAAAGGTCTTGTTTTGCTTCTAGAGATGGCTAGGTTTCTAGATGCTGAGTGTCTTTGATCCCAGACTCCCTACCTTCCCCTGTCGCCAGGGGTCAGGGCTTCACAGGAAGCGTCTCCTTGAACCCAGAATGGTTGGGGTTGGCTTCTGGCAGCGCCACCGAGTACTCCGTTGTGGCGAAGAGCAGGGTGTCCAAGGTGGTCTCCGTGCACTTGGCGATGAAGCGGATGAACGGCCTGACATCGCCCTCATTGGCGACTTCCAGTACGTGGTAATACTCGGACCTCTGCTCCTTGCGGATGGTGATGGGGGGGTAGCCCGCCTGCATCAGGATGAGGTTCATCAGCAGGCGCGAGGTCCTCCCGTTGCCATCGATGAAAGGGTGGATGTAAACGAGTTTGTAATGGGCCAGGGCTGCGAACTCCACGGGGTGCAGGTTCATGGCGTCCTCTGAGTTGAGCCACTGGATGAATTCCTGCATCTGCTTCTCCACCTCCTGGGGATGGGGAGGGATGTGGTGTCCAACCAGGACCTGGGTTGTCCGAAACCTGCCGGCTTCCACCGGGTCCACGTACCCCAGCACCCGCCTGTGGATCTCCAGGACGTCGCTGGTGCTGACGGAGCCTATGCGGGAGACCAGGGTGGTGTTGATGTACTTCATGGCTGCGTGCATGCCGATGACCTCGTTCTGCTCCTCCAGGCTCTTCCCCGGCACAGCGTAGCGCGTCTCCAGGATGTGCCTGATCTCGGACAGCGTGAGAGTGTTGCCCTCGATGGCGACCGTGTGGTAGATGTGGTGGTAGTAGGTCTCCTCCATGACCCTGCGCAGTGCGGAGTTGCCCTTGGGGATGGACATGACCTTCTTCACTTTGCTGTCGATGATGCTGAAGTAGCGCTGGTCGATCTCCTCCACCAGCGGCAGCGTCCGGTCCCGGTTGACGAGCGCCTTCTCGTGGAAGGGCGAGATGGTCAACGCCCTGGTGTACAGGTAATCGGCCCGGATGATGTCCTTGTCTTCTTCTGAGAAGATGCCGAACTCGTTGAGCGCATCCACGAAGTCGGGGTCCATCTTGAGGGCGTGCAGGAAGAGCTTGTGGGCCTTTCCCCGCTTGCCCTGGCGTTTCATCTCCAGGGCTTGGTTCAAGGCCGCTCTGGCTTCCAGCTTACCTGCTGGGAGAGCCCGCGAGGCCCGGTCAGGGCGCTGTCCCCAGGGCAATGTGACTAGCCCGCAACCCTGGTCCCAGTCAAGTCTGTGTCCACTGTGGCCCGTGCCCTGCTGCCCACAGCCCTGTGGGGTGGAGGCTGGTTGTCACTGCTGTCCTGACCATTCTCTGCACCCTGGGAGGCACCTGTTGGGCGCCATCGCCCCTACCTTCTGCCTGGCGGTCACTGCCCCAGCCCTCCCTGCTCTGCTGCTGCCCCGGCAGGTGCCTTCCTCTACAGTCACAGCCCCTGACAGGTGGCCGCTCCTACCTCTTCCCCAGCTCAGTCTCTGAGGCTGGTCCCTGCCTCCGGCCCTCAGGCCCAGGGGGTTGGCGGCTGCCACCCCCACTAGACCATGGGGCCTTCCTCATTCCTGAACCACTTTTCTGTTAACCCAGTGGTTTGATGTTGCCCCCCCAGGGGGCGTCTGGCAATGTCTGGAGGCACGCCTGGCTGTCACAGCTGGGGGACGTGTGTGCTGCCGGCATCTGGTGGCTGAGGCGGGCATGCTGGTGGGGTGCAGAGCGCCACCCTGGATCTGGCCCTCCCTTCCCAGGCCTGTCTTGGCCTCAGGCGTCAGCCACCGGCGCTCCACTCCTGAGTCCCCATGTTCCCGGGTACGCTCTTCCCCTCTGGCCTCCGCCCCTCGTGTCTTTTTGGACACCATCTACTTAGGTCAGGTCGGGACCAGGCTCAGGTACGCGGCCCACAGGGAGCCTTCTTGGTTGTGTCCCTGTCACCACAGCTGTGACACCCGTTGGCTTGCCAGGCTGGCGCTCAGGGCTGACCTGCCCGCCTCCCACCCCTGCCCTGCACACCCATCGGGCACACTTGAGAAGCCACCGCTCAGTGAACAAGCTGTGCAGAGGCCGCCAGCCTGTCTTACCTGGGGACGCCTTGGTCTCGACCACCAGTAGCCCTGCGTCCTGGGAGGTGACACTGAGCTCCGTGGATGGGCTGGTGCTCTTGGCGACAGCCGGCTGTGCCCTTTCCAGCTTGCTTCTGAGCAGGAAGAAGCCTCTGAGCACAGCTAAACACTGTCCTTCCATGGTCCCCAGTGGCAGCAGCAGGGCCAGCAGCGACCCCAGCGCCATGCTCAGCAGCGTCACCCATAGGAAACGGCCCCAGACCGGGACCCATTTCTGTTCAGTCACTGCCATCACTGAAGCCATTGGCAGGAGCGTCATCTGGACTTGGGCTGGCCCCATGCACGGGTCGACAGTTGGTGGAGAGAGGATAGGATCTGCGAGGAATCAAGAATTGCAGATGAGGCAGGGTAGTGGACATGTCCCAGACACCGTGTGACCTTGGATGAGGCAACAGGCTTGGCGACTCCCTGCACCTTCAAGTTCAGAAGGGACAAGAGTGGGGAAAGGCAGAGAGTGGACCTCAGAGGGGGAGGGGCCAGGCTGGGAGGACTGGTATCCCTTCCAGAGCAGTGTGACTGGAAAGCCATGCTGCTGCTGCCCATCGTTTATTGAGCATTTACTATATGCCAGGCCCTGAGCCTGGCACCCCACACACATCTGCAGTCTTCACCAGCAGCCTGAGGAACTGATGTCTGTCCCCCGCTGTCCAGATGAGAATACTGAGGCTCACAGAGGTGAAGTCTCCTGTCCAAAGTCACCAGTGAGCAACTGACAGCTGTAGGACTTAAATTCAGGAATCTCACAGCGCTAAAGGACGAATCTCTGTGGCTTCTGAACACCTAATGTTTGGGGGATGTGTGTGCGCACACACAGAGATTGGCCATGGCAGTTATAAGGTCCATTCTTTTGATGAGCATAACTAACTGGTGGCCTAACTTAATGCCATGTGTGGGTGCCTCTTCCTGCCCGCACCCTGATATTCAGCCACAATGCTCACAATGCTGTTCTCTCTGGCCTTCCTTTTCTGTTCTGCAGGGATCCCACCAAAATGTTGGGCAGCTGAACATTTCAAGAGGAACTGAGGTCCTGGGCCAGAGTGGGTGACTACTCCGCTTGAGTGACAGTGGCTGGTAGTGGGAGTAAATGGGCCAGGCATGCAAGCTAACAATTAGCATTTATTTGGCAACTATGGTGTGCTGGGCACTGAGCTAGGTGCTACATAGCAGTATCTCATTTAATCCCAGAACTATCTTATAAAGGAAGAAGTAGCTAGCTGTAGCTCCATTTTGCAGATGAGAGAAACCAAGGTACTGCCAGGGTAAGTTAAGTTCCTGAAAGTCCACAGCGGGTAAAGAGCCGTCAGGAATTAAACACCAGGAAGTCTGAGAACAGAGCCCCCAGGCCTTAATCTTCAGTTACTACTAATAGGAGCCTGTGCACCTGCTCTGGGGTGCCGTGGCGCAGACATGCTTGACTGATCCCAGGGCTCAGGGACTCGGGGGCTTATGGGCAACCCTGCTCGTGGCCACTGACATCTGAAATGGCTTGGTGTGCTGTGCGGGTACAGGTGGGCAGGCTCATCGACCCTGCTGTAAAGGTAAAGAAGAGTTCGCCGGTGCCAGGGCTGTGAGCGAGGAGGAGCTGCGCTGCGGGCGGCACAACCTCTCAGCCCTCACTTCCCCAGGAGCGGGAAACACCCGGAGAGCTAAAGGGACTGCTGTAAGGTCACTCTGCAGAATCGGCCCTTTGAGAATCCCGCCCAGAGCTCGCGGCCCTGACGCACCCTCAGAGCCCCTCGGGATGCCCCCTCCTCACCGCGCGCGGTGGCCGGGCCTTCCTGCCACCTCCCGGGCGCTCGCAGACTCCGCGGCTGCAGTTTCCCGGGACATCCCTCGCCACCGTCCTTTGGCCCCGCCCTCTGAGGCTCGCCATTGGACGACCCTCCACTCTCGTCGAAACGGATTGGCTTTCTTCACTTGTCCGTCCCTCGCATTTCCGGGTTCCAGCATCAGCGTCTGCTTCCCCGGTACAGGCGCACCGTGGGCCGCTCCCATTGGCTAGCCCGTGTGTTGGTCTCGTGCCGGCAGCGGCCAATAAGCAGCGGAGGGGGCGGAGCCTAGGTCGCTGGCGGGAGGAGCGGGTGCGTTGAAGACAGTGCGGATGGATATTTGGGGCGCGGGGCGTGTGGGCTCCAGGAACCCGCCCCCGCGCCCGCCGAGCACCGCTGCCCTTGGCTCAGGCCGCCCTCCGTGCGTGTTTCTTCGGGTGCAAACGAGGCTCGCCACTGTTAGTCTGGACTTCATAGCCCCAGTTTCAAGCTTTCCCCGATGCTGCGCCTTCTTTTCCCCTTCTCTCTCGCTCTGCGACTCTTCCTTCTTGACTTAATTTGCGTTGTCATGAGAACGCCTGGGTGGTTCTTTTGGCTTCCAGAGAGATGGAATTTTCCCTGAAGCAGAGAGCGGAAAACTCCCATCTTAACCCACAAATACTGAAACCAAACATCCAGGGACGCGCCCCAGAAACGCTCGACTTCTAAGATGCTAGCAGCGCTGATTCTGGAGTCAGCTCAGATTCAGACTCTGCTCTTTACTCTGTCACCTTGAGCAAGTTCCTTTGAGCCTCATTTCCCCATCTGTAAAATGGGACAAACAGCCCACTTTACTTTTGCCCTCAAATTTGGGATTTGCAAAAAAAAATCAATGCTTTAAGATCTGACCCCCATGTGACACAAACTCCCTTGGAGGCAGTAAGTACCAGGAGGTGGTTGTGTGTGTCATCCTTGGTGCCACAAAGCCCGGGGTTCACATCCCAGCTCTGCTGCTTGCACACTGAATTACATTGAGCAAATGGTTTAACCTTGCGGATCCCTGTTTGATTTCCTGTAAGCTGGGGATACGGGGATGATAGTGCCTCTTCCAGGATTCTGCTTGAGATTCTGTGCATCTGGCACTGAGCAAATGTTTGGCAAATGTCAGCACTCGTAACTATCTCTGGAAAACATACCGGATCATCATTGCTGCTGCTTATCCAAAGACAGTGCTAGAGCTGCAGAGTGCTCCAAGCACGGGAGGAGATGTTCCTGCACCTTGAGTAGGCTTCATCCTGATCCTACTTTAGGAAAGCTACTGACCCACAGCAAGAAACAAAGTGGCCAGACTGGGGGCACATTGTGCAGTGAGTGAGGGATCAAATGGCTTCCACCTTTCCTGTTGGACTCCCTCTTTATGTCAGGTACTTGGCCCCCATTTCCTTCAATTCCCAGCCCTCAAGATAGAGTAGGGCACTTAGATGTTCAAGAAATGTTTACCTTAGCTGGGCGCGGTGGTGCAAGCCTGTAATCCCAGCACTTTGGGAGGCTGAGACGGGAGAATCGCGAGTTCAAAGCCAGCCTCAGCAATGGCGAGGCGCTAAGCAACTCAGTGAGACCCTGTCTCCACACAAAACACAAAATAGGGCTGGGGATGTGGCTCAGTGGTCGAGTGCCCCTGAGTTCAATCCCCAGT
>PVHX01024335.1:0-24191 GCA_004024805.1 Geosciurus inauris
GAAAGTGCATATAAAGGTGTTTAATATGAAGAATTTAATCTGCTTATAATTTTGTGCAAAGTTAGAAAAATTATGATTGTAACAATTTTTTTCTATTTGCCTCAACAAATGTTTTCAGTGAACAGTGTGTACAGCTTCTGAAAATTTGTTTTTTTTCTGTTATGTTTGATAACATGTATTAAAATGCAATTTTTGAGAACAAATAAAAAAAAAAAAAAGAGATGGGCTGCATAAGAGTGTCTCCCCTTCGCCTGGTGCTTTGCTTTTTCATCTTTTAACTGAGCCTTGAATTATATCCTCCAGAGTGGCTTTTCCTGGTCTAAGATATTAAGATTCTAGGATTACCTTCATGTTTGAATTATCTTGTGGTCTGCATTATCCAGAATCTGAAGATCAGTCTTGAGTTGCCTGGGAAGCTATCTTCATTTCAGATTTATATCTCTGGGTGATCATCTGAGAAAGGTCAAAGAGTGGTGATCCAATGAGGTTGACCAGAGTCAGACCTTCAGTAAAACAAGCAATCATTTGGCTTCCTGGAAACACCTGCCGGAAGCTTCCTTCACCCACAACTTTCATAGCATTTTGCACTCAACTAGTTCCGTTAGGAACCTAATGACAGGTTTGGACTTGGGGAGGTAGAGGTTGTGTATCTTTCTACAACCGAAAGGAGAACATGCATCCTGTTATCCTTTAAGTGCCTGAAGCATCAGCATCTCTGGCCGTGCAAGATTAGTCCTTGTACTGACAGTTCTGCCTGCATCTTCGTTGCCATTGCCTACTCAAGTGCCTAATCATATGAATAGCTCTCTGTGCGGTGCCCATGTCCACAGTATCATCCCTTAAAATTCAGCCTCTGTTATTGTTACTCAAGTTGGCTTTCTGAAATACTGCCATCATCATTTCATCCCTGATTTAAAAATTTCCAAAGTTTCTCTGAGCCCTGTTGGAATGGTATGTGAAGTGTAGAGGGCAAGGTCATCTTTGGCATATAGAAAGAAGTGATTATAATTTTTCTTGTGTTTAGTATTGATATCATTTCAAACTTCCTACTTTGATTCATAATATACACATAATTTACACCCTATATACACATGACATAAATAATATACATATATGTGTGTATGTATATATATAGGGAGGCTGAATGTTAAAAAATTTTTACAGATAGAAATGTATAATCAAAAAGGTTTGTAGATATTGATTTAAAGGATACAGCTTATTTGCTGTGCGTAAGATATTAGCTTTGATTCTCAAGTGTTCTGTACCTTATTATTCTCCAACCACTGCATGAAACCCTTATTTCCTCACATTTTTCTGTCCAAGCTATTTTCCTGTCCAGTTCCCAAACATGCTAAACACATGCATCCCTCTGTTCCATTGCTCCAGCTGATGCTGCTCAAAGCAAAACCTGCCTGCCTATTTTAGGCTGTCTAAAATGGTGCTTCATCTTCTGAGCCTTTCTTAACTGTTTCTTGTCTAAGAACCCACGATCCCAGGTAAAATTAGCATCTCCACTTTGTGGTTCCGTGGAATTTTGTTTGTTCCTCTGTGATAGCACTTTTCATGTTCACTGCTGTAATGATTAGTTATGTGTGTGTCTCTCTGATGGGGCCGTGGGTGCCTTCAAGGCAGGAATTGCATCTTACTCATCTTTGTACCCAGCACCTAGTGTATGTCGGAAGTCAGTAAGTGATGTTTGAGTTATTTTAAATTTTCATGAGTATATTATAGAGAAGAATCTGGGAGGAAGGGGGCCTATGGTATGAGGAATAAAATTGGCCTGCTACAAAAATCACATCTCTATTGGCATTTTACATCTTAGCTGTTTTCCTGCCTTGCTTCTCCTGTCTTCCCCAGCTCAGACAAAGAGGATTCTCTGGAAAAGATGTCTTTTCTTCCCATTTAGCTTTGAGGCAGCATGAAGGTTAAGGATTGCCTGTCTCAAGGTCACTTGATTCCTGTTGAAGTGTGAGGCAACTCAGAGCTTTGGAGACTGTGCAGTTTATGCAGGAGCTGCTGTGCTTGTCAGACTGTGTTCAGCGTGGAGGGTAAAATGGAAGAAATCCACCAAAGGCTGGAGGCATTGTGTTAAAGGCTGTAAACAGCTCTTTCTTGTAAATGAGAAGCTTCTGTGAAAGTCACAGGTAACAGTGGAAAGTGCTAGATATGACATTTCTGCCTTTCCTTTAATAAGTGAATGCTACCCTACCCTTTGACTGGCACTGTGTTAGGTGCTGGAATAGTGATGAATATTCAGAGTCCCCACCCTTGAGGAGTTCATAGTTCAGCTGCAGAGAGATAGATGTAAAAGCAAGCAGTTGTAATGAAGTATACTGAGTCTTTACTTAACCTGTGGAAAGGGAGTCTGAAGAAGGGGTGATTTTACTGCAGGATATCAGGGAAGACTCTGGAAGAAAATACCGTAGAAGTCTGAGAAGGAGTCCTGGGCAGTGGAGGAAGGCAAAGGTGGTATATTTCAGGCAGAAAGAATATCAGAAGCCAGAATTCTAGGGCAAGGGGTGGTAAACTCTCTGTGAGGACTTGTTAGTAAATATTTTAGGCTTTGTGGGCTGTAGCGGCTCTGTTGGAAGTATTCACCTCTTGTGGCATGAAAGCAACCGTAGGTAATACACGAACGAATGGGCATGGCTATGTTCTAATAAAACTTTATTAACAAAATTGGAGGGCTGTAACTTGTGGAGTGCTTGCCTAGAGGAAGGAAGGATCTTTGGAGAGCCTTTGATCTGAATGATCTGATTGTTTCAAGTATTAGGAGTACTTTGCATCTGCTGTCCCTGTGCCTGGAATGCTGTTCTTTGACATATCGCCAATAACTTCCTGTTCTTCATTCAGGTCTCTGTGATTCATTTTCTCAGCACTCTTTAATAGCACATTCATCTCCTACCCTTTTTTGTTGTTTTAGTTTTCATTACAGTGCTTTTACTAAAATGCTATTTTATATTTAATTCTGTATCTCCTTTCTTTCCATCTTTCCTAAGACTATAAGCTTTGTGTTTCTTTCTCTGTTAGATTCAGTAGTGGTGAACTGGAGCTGATATGGTCCTGCCTTCTCAGCTCCAACTCCATGCTCAGTGATGTCAAGTGGCATCTTTAAATTGGCCATGATGAGAGTATTTACATGGGAAGTCAGCCCCATGGAAATCAGGCTTTAGGTTTTCTTTTCTTCTCTTTAAGTAGAAAGCTGACTAACTAGCACACAATTGGCTATCTCCTGTACCTAGAAGAATAACAACACAAAGTTTGATACTTAATTCACATTAGGTTTTTATTTGAATGAAGTATGCCATTAGTTGATTGAGAAAATAGATATTCATTTACAGATTCTGAGGTTTCTTGTAATTATTAGTGCATTGTGGTGAGTTCTGTTGCCCTGGGGTAGGCAACTGCTGCTGGCATATACCAGCTTTATTTGACTGATGGGGGAACTGTAGACTGTTGACAGAACATGGCTCTCTTTAAACCGTACAGCAGATCCTGCAAGGCCACAATGACACCTCTCCAGCTTTATATATTCAGTTCCATAGGGTGCTCCTTTAGGTCTGTTCACTGCTATCTCCTGTGTGAATGAGGGGTCTCAGGCTCTTTTTATTAAAGAGCATGTATTTTTAACAAACACCCATAGCTCTGTATGGCTGTTATTTTTGCAATGTGTTCAAAAATCCAGATAATTTCTATTCTTTTTCAAATGTCTTACTTCATCATATTTTGTATTCATCTGGGACTTCAATTTGTGGTACATAAATGTGTCCTCATCTGTATCCTTTAGCTGTAATTGTTCAGAAATATATTTTCTTATGAATAATTTCTAGCCCCAGTAGTCGAATTTTGAAATCTCCAGTACTAAAAAGCCCCAGAAGCACTTGATAAGAATCATGTTTAATAGCCTTTTCAATCTCAGCTCCTTTAAGTGGACAATATAAAACCTTACCACAGAAGGCCCATTTGTAAATCCACAGAGACTTATTAAGGGAAAAACAACAACAACAACAAAAAAAAACACATCAAACTACTGTACAATTCATGTTTAACATTTACAAAGAACTTTGAATTTTCATGCTGCCTGGTAAACCATCTTTACAATTTCCTGTCCAAAGTACAAACTAAGGGAACAGCAAAGTGCCATCTGGTTGATCCCAGAACCTTCTGGAACATCAGGATGTAGGACCTTAGAGAGGACTTTACATTGTCACTCAAAGTGTCTCAGCCTTTGGAGATGTGCTGTCCTTCACAGTTGCTCTGACCCATAGATTTTCTTTTTTTCCCCCATAGCTATCTATGTCCAGTGGTAGAATATACTCTTTCTTTAGGCAATCTATTCTCTCTTTGAAGACAATTTACAGAAAGTTCTTTTTTATCTGCTTCCTTATAACTTTCACCCACTGGCCCTGGTTGTATCTCTATAGAGTCACTCAGAAAATTGGCTTCCTGCTTGTGTCGGCTCTCCAGAATGTGGAGACAGCTCTTGCGTCCCCCTGAGTCTTCCTTTCTCCAGGCTGCAGGTCAACTGTTCATCCAACCATTCTTCATATGACAGTCCTTTGTACCCTCTTTATTTAGCTTTCTTTCCCCTGGACATGTTCCAGTTTTGTCAGTGCCCTTCTTAAAGTGACTGAACGGTGCTAGAGATTGGTGAAGACTATAGACACTTCAGTTAGAACTGACTCTGCATTTATAGCTCTGGAACCTTCCTTGGATAAGTGATATGGCTTTCCTGAATATCAGTAATCTCATCTGTAAAATGAGAAAAGAGTCCTTCACACATTCAGTTATTGTGAGTAGTAAATAAAAGTTTAGTAAAATCATCAGGAGAGTGCTTGGTACAAAGAAGATGGTTTCAAAATATGATCATTGCTATGAAAATAAGAATGACTAATTCTCTAGTTACAGCCTCTATAACAAAGTTTATATCACTGTTATACTATTTTCTATTTCTAATTTGGAGTTTACATGGAGGCACTTTTGCTCAGTTTGGGTATAAATGTTGAATTAAGCTAGCCCTGGCTAAATACAATTCAATTTTAGTACCAAATTTCCTATTACTTCTTTTCTTTATAACCCTCACATTCCAGTGACTGATGCAAGGCCAGGTAATCCTCCTCCTCCTTTTTTACCTTGTTGTCCCCATCCTCCGATCATGTGTAAGATAAGGATTATGTCTTGCCTGTTCTTTGGGAAGGAAGGGATGATGTCTAGTCAGCATTACAGAATGAGTTCTTGTCCTAGTGAATCCATGTGTCAGCTAGGTGATGTTAGACAAGACACTTTAGTTCTGAGCCTCGGTTTGTTGATTGGTTTGTTTTTATCTTTGACATTGATGAAAGAAGGTGTTGGACTCCAAGGTCCTTTCCATTTCTAAACTCTGTTCCATCTTCTCTAACCTCATACTCCTCCTCAGATGTGTGAACCAGGTGCCATGGCTCTGGCTCTATGCTGAGTTTCCACTGTGTGCCTAGATAACTGCTCCATGGCATAACAAGTCAAGCCAGTAGAGATGCCTAAGAGTTCCCACAGGTGTCAGCTTCTCTTGAGTGGCTGTGAATTCAAACTTTCTGTTGAAATTACTATATCATCCTGAAGGGATGCAGTGCTGAACAAGAGCTCTTATTTATCTTTCACTTTCTTTCTTACTCAACTTTGCTGAGGGTGAATTATTTCTTCTTCTTTTTCTCCTCCTACTCTTCCTCCCTCCCTCCCTCCCTCCCTTCCTTCCTTCCTTCCTTCGTCCTCCTCTCTTTCTTCTTCTTCTTTCTCCTTCTCCTCCTCCTTCTCTTTCTCCTTCCCCTCCTTTCTCTTCCTCTTCTTCCTCTTCTTCTGGCTATAATTGCTATTTTAATAAACTTTTATAATGATTTTTAATTTATAGAGAAGATAATACAGATCAACACATTAGTATGGCATATATGTCCCAGTGAAGAAGCAATATTGATACAATATCATGAACTGAGTCCATGCTTTATTCAGATTTCCTTTGTTTTTACCTAAATTTCTTTTTCTGTTCTAGGATCCCATCCAGGATACCACAGTGTATTTAGTTGTCATGTCTCCTTAGATTCCTCTTGTCTGGTATTTTTTTTCAGTTTCCCTTTTCTTCAACAACCTTGAGAGTTTTGAGGAGTGTGAGTCAAGAATTTAATTGGCATTTGTCTGGTGTTTTTCTCAAAATTAGAAGGTTGTGGGTTTTTTGAGGGAGATCACACAGGTAAAATGCCACTCTCATCCTGTTGCATGAAGGGTACATACAGTCAGCATGGTTTATGACTACTAATGTTAACCTTGTTCACCTGGTTGAAGTAGTGTTTTGTTTGTCAGGTTTCCCCTCTGTAAATTTACCCTGTCCATCCCATTCCATAATATACCCTTTGGAAGGAAGCCATCATGGGAAGCCTGTGGAAGTTTCTTGCTTATTCGTGTCACAGTCCAAGGTGGGTGTTTCTGATGGCTGTTGTCTTTTGTCCACTAGTTATCCAGGGGCCTAGCCTTCTTCCATTCTTTTGCTCTGACATCCCTGAGGGCTTTGTCATCTTAATCTAGCTAGAGTTAAGGAAAAGAGAATGTGGAGGAGAATGTTTGCTTTTAAAAGTCTTGGCCTGCAAATGGCACACATCACTTCCACTTACATTCCATATGACACTTATTCATCTGCCAAGCCTAATTGCAAGGGAGGCTAGGACATATGGTCTAGCTGGGTGCCCAGGAAAAGAGGAAATGGATTTGAGTGAAATGCTAGCAGTATTTGCCATCTCACTTTACAGCAGAAAAGGTAACAAACCAGCCTCTAGTAATATAGCCATCATTTCTTTAAAAAAACAAAAAAAAATATGCAATGGAAGTAAATAATGTTAGAATCAAAGAAAGTCATTTAAATTGAAAAAATTAGCATAATAGAAAACTTATTTTATTGACTGTATTTAATGAATTTCACAGTTGATCTCCGAACATTGGTTGAGAACAGATACTTTCATGTCAGCATTTGAAAACTTCTGCCCTATATTCTTCCTGTTCTAGACTCTGCATTGTTCCCAGAGTCTGCTCTGTTTTCCTGTCTTGAATGCCACCCTCTCCCCTACCCTCCCCCCCACCGCCCTGGAAAATCCAACTAATTCCTTAATTCCTCAAGTGGCAGATGAGGTATCTTAGCTTAACATCCATACAGTCCCTGCTCCTAGGGACTATCAGGGCACTCTGCTTCCCTCCCTCATTTAGCAGTGGTCTCACACTAGGGTTACTAGTGTTACATATCATATGTTTTGTGCTTTTGACTGAGTGCTCCCTGAGGATTCCTTAGGTTTTACAGGTCCCTAGGTAGAGTATGACAAATAATATGTGTGTTGGTTGCAGGTACCCAGGAGGTAGAATGCTAGATATGCTAAAACGTCATTTCATGGTTTTAATCCCTTTTTTAAAAATATAGCCAAGCATGTTATTTTCCCGTCTATTTTAAAAGAGATATTCACTTATGTTGCCAGCTTTCATGGAGGAGGGGATCTTGAACTGAGCCTGGAAAGATTGGTAAAGTTTGACAGATGGGAATGGGGTACTGGCCCATCAAGGGGTACTGGGCCATGTAACTTTGAGTGGCCTGTCCTAGGTTCTAGATATTTGTTCAGTAGATGACCAGATCTCCTGTGAAACTTCAGGATGTTCACTTTTATAGATCATCACCAAGTTAAGACTCAAGATACTGGGCTTGTTCTGGCATTGATTTCAGCAGTGGGGGTTGGTATAAAAGTCTGGTGCTCATTATCCTGTATAGGAGTTACCAACCTGAATTCCCAGAGTCCCAACACGGGGATAGCTTCACCATGGCAAAAGAAGTGTTTAATTACTGGTACAGAAAGAGAAGCCTGAAGAAAACAAACATTCATTTGCAGGCTTTAATGACTAAGCTGCCATACAGTTCATTACCAACAAAAACACAACTACTTCAGGTGATCTTTAGCTTAGTAGAAATAAAACCCTTTCCTCTTTCTGCCACCTTCTGTCCTCTATTCTTAGTCCACTGTTACTTGAGTGACTCTACAAGTTCAATCAGTACTTTACTAAAACAGAAATCAGAAGACACGGAGTCTTCCTTGTGTGGTCCCTTCATTTCACCTACTTTGTTTATTTGGTTTTCGTGGTTGAAGCATCAGACCTTGATTAGAATTAATATTTTTATAGGGTTTTCTAGTTCATACTACCACACTGTTATTCATTGAAGTTCTCAAAGATTAAAATTAGGGTAGGATTTTTTTTTCATTATTGAGATCAAACCCCGAGACCAGGTGTTCAGTGACTTTCTCATGACCCCAAAGGCAATTGGAGTTCAGATCTGGGTCTTCTGACTCCAAATCTGGAGCTGACTATGCTACATCAGAAGCTGCCAATCAGCCAAGGAGCCTCAAGCAGAGGCTCCCCTCGACTTGTTTGCTGGTTAGCTTCCTGTGTTTCTCTGACATGGCCTGGTGTGTGGGATTGGGTGAGCCCATGGAGGAAAAAGCATTACTCAAGTTCTGCTAACACTCAGGGCAGAGGATTTGAACATAATCAAAGTGAATAGAGACCCACAAAGGGACCTGAAGATCATTTAGTTTAACTTGTGGATTTCATTCATAAGGAAAATGAGACCCACAAATTACATAAATTGAATTTATTTAATTCAAAAAAATAATGGATAGCTATTATTTAGAATGTCTAGTTTCCAGTTCAGTTCTCTTTTCATTAACTTTCTTCCTCAGTCACAATTTTCTTGTCACTTCTTTTGCCTCACAGGATTGCTTGGAAGAAGACATGCCGGTGGCATTGCCTTCTATGCTCAATTTTGGGCAATGAAATGATGTGCTCAAAACTCCTCCCATAGGCATATTATATCCACAGAGCTAAACATATCCAGCGCTTAACTAGAATCCCTTTTAGATCTAAACATTAATGTGTTCAGTTTAACACACAGTGCCCAGCATATTGCCTGAAAGAAAAAAAAAAAGACATTCTTAGTAAACATGGGTTAAATAAATAGCAAAGGATGAAGTTGACAGGCATGAATTCAGTGATTGTCCCTTTGAGGTTATTGTATTACTATGTCAGCATTCACATGATCTCCATCTTTGCCTCAGTTTTTATCACAAGAAGCAGCATTTTTCTTTTTCTCTTCATTTTTATGAAAAAATTAGGGCTATAAATGCACTAGAATAATTTTCACCCAACACTAGAAACCAAAAGATGGTGACACTGTGGAAACTAGATTGTTGGCGGCCAGCATCACAATGAGAAAGCTTTAAATATTTACATTAGCTGATGAACAAAAATCCAAATGGGTACACAAAAGCTGACTTGATGACATTTATGTGTAGAGAGTTTTAAAAGTGAAGATATCTGGTTTGAAAATTTTAAAGAAATATGCATGATTTTGTTTCTTTCTTTTGGGTACTGGAAAATGACTTTTGCAGGACTGGGGGTCCTCCTTGGTGAAGTGTTTTGAGAAGGTGAAATCTCTGTCCTCTCATGCTTTCCAATGACCTCTCATGGCCATGAGGGATTTGCTAGAGCCAATAATTCTCATCTAAAATATTATTTTATTCTGGATAAATTAGATCAGAATACCAAAACCCAGGAATTTCTGATGGATATTTGACAGATAGCAGAAATAGAAATCTTACACTGCCTGATCATGGCTGCTGGAAGCTTTTGAGGAATGGCAGTAACATTTTGGTCTAAAAAATGATTCTGGAACAGGAACAAAAACTTAGTGGTATCTTGCAGCCAGACACCATGTGCAGAAGGGAGGGGAAATAATTCACTTGTTAGCATGTCTCTGTATGTTCCTAATCATAATTAACATTTATTTATTTACATTTGATTTGCTGCTGCAAAGTATTTTGGTTCTGCTTCTAGAAGAAAAAGAAGTATAGATTATGTTACTGAAATGTCCCTCTTACAAATACTAATTTCAGTTTATGCCATTGGCATTTACGCATTTACTTACATGATGTGTTTCACAGTTTGCAATTATGCACTTTATAAACAAAATAAAAATTTGAATAATTATTTCATTTTGTTTTGCAGAACCCCAGCTGAAAGGAATTGTGACAAGGTTATTCAGCCAGCAGGGATATTTCCTGCAGATGCACCCAGATGGTACCATTGACGGGACCAAGGACGAAAACAGTGACTACAGTAAGGAACATTAGCTTCTCGCAATATGATTACAAATCAAATGCATGGCCCAGAGTATCTTATTTTTAAAACATGGCCAGACTCCTTTGAACTCTTTAACTGTTAGTGAGCTAGTCTTTCCATTTATCCTTCTAGCTATGGATTCCCTACACCAAAAGGACAGTATGGAAGAGAAGTAATGTACTCAAAGTGGAGATAGAAGGCTTGAAGGAGTTCCATCTGGTCAATAGATGAAAATGTCTTCTCATTGCAGTGATTTTCATCAGGGTAATGATAAGTACTCATAGGAACACTTCAGATATTCTAGCACAAGACAGTGTAGGTCCTGGAACCAAATAATGAATAAGTTATAACTTTTAGAATATGATTTCTGGCAGGTAAAAATTACTTCTTAGGGTAAACATTGAATACACACGTGTGTATTATATGTTATTTCATTTTGGTTACGAGTAACATTTTAAAAAATGTATTTATATATTATTACTTTTTTCAACAGTATATACAATAGTAATAAGATGATAAAGACTGGTATATCTGACATGCAATTTTAAAAATAATTTTTGAGCCAGGTGTGGTGGTTCATGCCTGTAATCCCACTGGCTCCAGAGGCTGAGGCAGGAGGATCACAAGTTCAAAGCCAGCCTCAGCAACTTAGCAAGGCCCTAAGCAACTCAGTGAGATCTTATCTGTAAATAAAATGCAAAAGAAGGGCTGGGAATGTAGCTCAGTAGTTAAGTACCTAGGTTCAATCCCCTGGTTTACAACAAAAACAACAACAACAAATTGAAATAAAAGTGCCAAGTATTAAAATGTTGATCATAAAATCCCTGGAAATGGTTTTTAAGTAGTTTAACTTTAGAGTTGAGAAATTCAATAACTAAATGAAGTCAAAGTATGACATGTATTTTCATTTCAGAAAAATTTAAAATACAGGCTTGAGTCAAGGATGATATTTCTCATGTATTTCAACTTCTTAATCATATACAGATACCTCAGTGTCAATTCATATTATTCTAAATTTATTCAGGATGGTGTATTTTTCTAAAGTTTGTCTGTATTCACTTTTAGATCTTTAGTGTTGGACATGTAGTAGGTATTCATTAAATGTCTGTACAGCTGTGTTGGACTCTGATGGATGTGATTTCAAGGTCAAACTGAAAATATAAAAAAAACTTCTTAGCCAGTGTAGGGAAACTAATATTTTACAATGATATAGCCTTTAAATTAATTATAAAGATTTGAGTAATGATTCAAAATCCTTAAAGTGTCAAGATACTCTCATTCACCCCTTCTACATTTTCTTTGTTTGCTTAATATTGCACATCACAAAATATGAATTACAATAAAGAAAGATCTTATTATGAAGAATTTCAATGCAGTTTTCTTGCTGTCATTTTCCAGCAAAGTAGTTGATTAGCATATTGTGGTTTGCATTGTTGGTTTGTATTTATGTGAGTGCATCCTTTAAATGATTTAAGTTTTCAATTCAGTATAGAAGAATAAGGGTGTTCTTTTCTCCATATAAGACTGACATATGCATCTGTACTTGAATGTTGATTTAGGGAGGATACAAGTATGAAGCAATCAATCCACAGCATAGCTGTGTCACCCATGTTCATTCTGAGATATTCCTAGATCACAATTTCCTTTTAATCAAATGAGGTGACTGGAAATGGTAATGATGTCAATATTGTCTGTCAGCATCATCATCCCAGATTTTAAAAAACTGAAAGATTATAAATTGGTGAGGATAGATTTAATCCAAAAGTAAGACTCAGCTCTATAGGATGCTACCTTACTCCATCAGCTATCCTGAAGGTGCATGGCACTTACCAGGTGGCAGGTGCAGAAGGGCAGGGACACTGGTATGGGATCAAATGTATTCAAGTCTTTCCTTCACTGTTTCTATAAAAATAATTGAAGGTGTTTGCTGTTTAATGCTGGGTCAACCACTAGTGTAAATCCATGCCTATATACCTCCACATACATACAGGCATTTATATACACATACTTTTGCATATATGTATGTGTATGTATGTGTTTGTGTGTGTACATATATCAATCTAATGACTGACACCTACGTGGCACACACACCATGCAAAAGATGATGGATGGTGCATTTGTTAATGCTTTTAGCAAGTGTCTGATTCAAAAATGTAAACCAATTTTTATTGCAATGAACTCCTACATATACTTTTTGATAAATTGTTCTTCAAAACAGTTTAGATGTACAAAACATAAAGAATAATATACATTTCATTTGGATACCCATCACCAATTTAAAATTAATTAAAAATTTCTATCCATTTGAACTCTGTGTGATCTCTCTGATGGACTCTTGCTTTCTCTCCCTCATTACTAGACATAATAAGTCTCCTAAGTTTAGCTTTCCTTATTTCTTTGCAGCTTTCAATATCTTTTTTTCTGGTATAATATATACTTACACAAGTCATAATATTGTTGTATATACTTGTAAACTTTTATTTATTTATTTATTTTGGTACTGGGGATTGAACTCAGGGGCACTCCACCACTGAGCCACATCCCCAGCCCTATTTTGTGTTTTATGTAGAGACAGGGTCTCACTGAGTTGCTTAGTGCACCGTTGCTGAGGCTGGCTTTAAACTCGTGATTCTCTTGTCTCAGCCTCCCAGAGTGCTGGGATTATAGGCGTGTGCCACTGCGCCTGGCTACTTTTAAATTTTTTATAACTGAGAACATTATCATATGTATCTTTTATGTACTTCAGCTTCAATATTATAGTTGTGAGGTCTGTATAGGTTAAACACTTGCTTTATTTAATTTATTTTTGTAAAATATTTCACCATATGCATATATCTAAACATAGTTATCCATTTGTCTTTGACCAATAATTTAAATTTCTATTTTAAGACAATTAAAAACAGTCTACCAAGATCTTTCTTATAGATGTTGAAGAGGTCTTCTTCATCTATCTTTAAAAAATTACACATATCTCACCTTGGCACTATCTGTTCTGATATTCCCCTTGCCAGAGTTAGTCATATTTCCATTACTGTAATAAATACCCATAAAAATCCACTTAAAAAGAAGAAAGGTTTATTTTGTTTCACAGTTTTAGAAGTGTCAGACTATGACTGTTGACCCTGTTGCTTTGGGCCGGTGGTGGCACAGTATACTGTGGTAGGAGCATGTGGCAGAGGAGACCAGTTTACCTCATGGCTGGGCTGTATAGAGAGAGGAAGGGCCAGGATCTCACAGTCCCCCTTCCAGCACATGCTCTCAATGACTAGAATCCCCCCCCCCATTAGGCCTCAAGCCTTTAACACATAGGCCTTTGGGGGACATTCCAGATCCAAACTACATCACCTACCCTACTTCTTTTTATTGCTTCTGTCACCACTTGACATATATATTGTTGCTATTTATTTATTTCCCTCCCAAGCACATGCAAGTTCCACAAAAGGAGAGATATTGTTTTGATCTTTCATGTGTATTTAGAATGATCTCTCCTACTCAGTACAAATAAGATGGGTAAATTAATGAATGACTGTCTCCTTGTGAATATGTGAAAAAAGATTTTCTAGGTCATTGGCTAAATACTTTTCCCCACCCACATGATTTGTAGTTTTTTCTTTTAGATTTTAGAAAAATGACAAAGTAATATAGCAAGTTCCTTTATACTCTTCACACAGCTTCCTGCAATGTCAATACTTCATGTAACAGTACAATTGTCAAAACCAGGAAATGAATGCTATTAAATGCTATAGCCATTTATTGGGCTATAACCTTTATTCAGATTTCACCTTTTCCAAGACTGTATTCTGGCCCCTCTCCCACAGGTTGAATAAAAACATTTCAGATGAAAACAAATAACTTGTATATATACTTTTTTTGAGGGAAGATCAGGGGTAAAATATATCAGAGTGATATTTAAATCCTACTCATGTTTTTTAATAGAAAAATTATAAGCCTCTAAGTTGTTAAAATGCCTTTTCTTTCTCCACTTTGTGTGGGTGGAGAGTAAAAGCAGTTTATTGTTTGAAAAAAATCTTGTTACTATGAGCATCTGTCAGAAATGTATTATTTAGTTCACTAGATATCATTAGATCCAAACAACTTCACCATGGTATCTTGCATGGAATTGATAAAGGCACCTGTTCTTTTGTTCATGAAGAAAAGACTAATTACATGTAATTGAGTACAAACAGAAATGGATTTGTCAGCAGTAACAGATAAAAATCTCTATAAATGTAATGATCACCAAAAAACTGCAGAACTGTGTCAGAACAGTGGTATAAAAAAGACAATTGCAGTTTGGAGGGTATTAATAGGAATATTTTACATAAAATTGAAAAGCTAATTATTCTGCTCCACAAGCTACCAAAGAAGGGACATTTGAAGAGGTTAAAAATGCTGGGAAGACAACAATGAAGATATTTTAACCAAATGTGTTGTTCTCTTTTCATCTGAACAAAAATTGTTAAGAGCCTTTCGACTGGGGAAAGGGATTGCCTGATGAGTTACTGCAGTGGTTAAACTGGAGTGCTGAGCTGGCACTTGAAGCCTCCAGAGAGGTTTACAAGAAAGCCCCTGGGGCATTGAAGGAGAAGCCGGTGGTGGTT
This sequence comes from Geosciurus inauris, assembly GCA_004024805.1. Taxonomy (NCBI): domain Eukaryota; kingdom Metazoa; phylum Chordata; class Mammalia; order Rodentia; family Sciuridae; genus Geosciurus; species Geosciurus inauris. Next base: position 14,778 of record PVHX01024335.1, read on the forward strand.
GGAAGAGCCTCAGAGTTCAGTGACGTTTTTATTTTTTAATTTTTTTTGGTAGTTGTAGAGGGACAACACGCTTTTATTTTATTTTATTTTATTTTATTTTATTTTTTTATGTAGTGCTGAGGATAAAACCCAGCGCCTCACGTGTGTCAGACAAGTGCTTTACCATTGAGCCACAACTTTAGCCCCGAGTTTGGTGGCTTTTAAAGTCCCCTCCAGTTCTGAGGAGTTTCTTTTAAAAATCACATTGAATAGTAAGATAAATGTATGTGACAGCCAGGTACTGGCTTGGCAATTCCCTCAAAGCAGAGAAGGCCACTGTGAAATGTGGATCAAGATAAAATCAAAACCACTCAGGAATCATGTCTAAGCACAGACCAAAAGAAGTATGTGGTCTGAACTACAAAATGACCAAGTCTTTCTCTATCATGGGGTATATAAGTGGCCACTGGTGCTTTAACAAACATGGCTTTCAACTTTACACCTTGCCTTCTAGATAAGATTAGTTAAAATAATCAACCATAGAATCACACCCACCTTTTCCGAGCACCCTGTCTGGAGCAAAGGCACAGTTCTCTGAGCTCTCCTTCAGTCATTAACCACACTCAAAGCCTCTGAGTCTTTTCTTACACTGTCTTGCTGAGATGCTCCTGCTTTGCCATGATGTGTAGGTTTTTTTCTCGTTACAGGGTACATAAACCCAATTTGTTCAATCATAATTTTGTTTCTGATATTCTTTGGCTAGAAGGTATTGACACAGTCAAAAACAATTTTCTTTCTTGAACCACCTCTACCCCCTCTACCACCTGGCCACATTTTTGGTATGTTTCCGAATATGTTCTGTGCATTTGTTACTTCATATAAACTATTCTCTTTCTCTGGCTCCCCCTGCTCACCTTCTGACTGTCTCTCACTCTCTCTCTTGTTTGTTATCTTTTTATTTATAATGGATCTGCAAGGTTTTTCAATATTGGTACTTTCTTTTTCTTTTTTCTTTTTATTCCCTTTGGTGGTGCTGGGGATTGAACCCAAGGCCTTGTGCATACGAGGCAAACACTCTACCAACTGAGCTATATTCCCAGCCCCATATTGATACATATTTAATGGAATAATTTAAGAACTTAACTTCCTATTGATGAGGATTACAATTCTTTCTAATATCTTACAAATACAAACAATGCTGTAAAGAATGTCCCTGCAGGGGCTGGGATTGTGGCTCAGTGATAGAGCCCTTGCCTTGCATGCATGAAGCACTGGATTTGATCCTCAGCACCACATAAAAATAAATAAAATAAAGATATTGTGTCCATCTACAGCTAAAAAAAAATTAAAAAAAAAGGAATGTCCTTGCACATAAGTAAGTTTTCATGTGTGCAAATGTATTTACAGGATGGATGCTTAGCAGAACTGCTAGGTCAAGGATATGTGCCTTTGAACTTTTGAAAGACATCATCTAATTTCTTTTCATTGTATGAATATACACTAAGAATGTCTATTTCCTTATCTTCTAGTCAACACAATGTTACCAAATTTGGGGTTTGATGATAACTTAAAACAAAATTTTTGAATTTTTCTTATTGTGAGTTAGGTTGAACACTTGTTTACATAAGAGCCATCTGAATTTCTTTTTCTGTGATATGGCTGTTTATATTTGATTCTGTGAAAGGATTGTTTTGTCATTTGCAGTAAATCTGTATGTAAAAATTCTGCTCTTTGCTATGAGATGAATGTTTTTTGGCTCATTTTGGCTGACGTGGAGGGATTTTTTTTTTTTTTTGCCATGCATCATTATATTCTATATGCTTTTATCCTCTTAGTTTTTCTTTCCTATTTAAAAAGACTACCAGTTCCAAGATTAATTCTCCAATTTTGTTTTGATACTGCATTCTTTTCTTTTTATATTTAATACTAAATTGACCTGGAATTTATTTCTTGAGATCTTTCGATTTGATTCTAGATCTCTAACAGTTTATGTTCCTATCAATTGCAAATACCAATAGAATTTCTTCAGATCCTATGAATATAGTAAATTTGCTATGAGCTCAGTATAAAGAAACATTTCAAAATGGTCTTTGTCTGATTTTCAGAAATTCAATTGGAAATATAAATATCTAGTGAACCAGTTATGTTTTCTGTACAATACCTAACATATGATGTTTTGATACCAGCAATCACAAGCATATAGACACACCCAAAGTCAGGAGAATCTAGTATTGCTAAATTATGAACAGAACCACTATCCAAATGATTAGTTGGAAAAAATTATCAAGGAAATTTTGTATTTCTTATTATAGGAGAATACGGATACTGCCCAAAATTATAAAGATGTTCTCTGTCCCTAACATGGTGTCTCTCTGGCCAAAAAGTTCATTTGATTCACCTACTCAAGCACATGTATTATAGTACTCCTAGGAGAGTGAGGGCTGTTCCATATCTAATGATAAGGTATTATTCTTGTGTCATCTGTATTTTAATAATATATCATGAATTTATATGCATGAACTTATATGCTTAAGTTTGGATAGAAAAAAAGAAATATACATTATCCTGTTTATTTTCTTTAAGCAAGGTTATTATATTCTTGAGCAACAGTTTGGTACAGGTGCTGATACTCATAAAGCAGGGTATAGTAAAGATGGTTGATTGAGATCGTCATCACTACCCTTGGTGCATGTATGAAAACACAATTGGTGTAACTTTATCTGGTTTGCAACCAGAGAAATGGAAAAACTGAGCTCTATATATGTGCTATGACTTGAAATGCAATTAAATAAACTAATAAAAAAAAGCAGTGTATCTTCTTAAGAGCACAGTTAATCTTCAGCCTTAACTTACAAATTAATCTGTTTCATTTGATTTTTAAAAATGTTTATTTATTTATTTGTTCTAATCAGTTATATATGAGAGCAGAATGCTCTTTGATTCATTGTACACAAATGGAGCACAGTTTTTCACTTCTCTGTACACAAAGTAGAGTCACATCATTTATGCAGTCATACATACACCTAGGGTAATTCTGTCCATCTCATTCCACCATCTTTCATATCCTCATGCCCCCTCCCTTCCTATCTTTCCCCCTGTGATCAATCCAAAATTCCTCCACTCATCCCATGTTCCCGCCCCCATTATGGATCAGCATCCACTTATCAGAGAAAACATTTGGCTTTTGGTTTTCTGGGATTGGCTTATTTCGCTTAGCATGAAATTCTCTGACTCCATCCATTTACCTGCAAATGCTATAATTTTATTCCTTTTTGTTGCTGAGTAATATTCCATTGTGTATATTTGCCACATTTTCTTTATCCATTTTTCTATTGAAGGGCATCTAGATTGTTTCCACAGTTTGGTTATTATGAATTGGGCTGCTATGAATATTGATGTGGCTGCGTCACTGTAGTATGCTGTTTTTAAGTCCTGTGGGTATAGACTGAGGAGTGGAATAACTGGGTCAAATGGTGGTTCCATTCCAAGTTTTCTAAGAAATCTCCATACTGATTTCCAGATTGGTTGCACCAATTTGCAGTCCCACCAGCAATGTATGAGTGTACCTTTCTCCCCACATCTTCACCAACACTTATTGTTGCTTGTATTCTTGATAATTGCCATTCCAACTGCAGTGAGATGCTATTTCATCAGATTTTTAAAAATAAAGGCAAAATGTTGCACTTTGATGTCAAAATTTAGAAGATGTCTCAGGTATTTGTCAGAAATTTATATTTTTGTTGATTTTTAATTTTAAAGATGGTGCCTCCAAATGGTATTTGTGCAAAGCTTGAACAAGAACCAATCATTTCCTTAATAGTTTCCCCTTGATACAAATCATGAGGGAATAAATTACTCATTTTTTAAAGCTTGGATTATTATTCTTTTTTTAGTTTTAAAGTTCTTTTTGTTCTTAAGACTTCTGTCCCCCCATGCCCCATAGCCTTCTGGTCAATAAAGCAAAACATGAGCCATTTGAATTGTTTCCAAACTGCTCTATAACTATTTATAGGTATGTTTATAGGCAGAATACATAGTGGTTAAGAATGTTGTGAGAGCTGCGGTTGGGCGTATAGCTCAGTTGGTAGAGTGCTTGCCTTACATGCACAAGGCCCTGGGTTCAATCTCTAGAACCCCCCCGCCCCCAAAAAAAAGGAATACTGCAAGAACTACATAACCAATTAGATTCCTAGAAGGTGCTGAGTAGTCTTTAGTCCCTTCCTGACTCTCTGAAGTGACTGACATTTTGATTTTGGGCAAGTAATATAAACTTTCTCCAGTTTTATCCAAGCTTAGATTTGTACAAAATGAAAGTCATAGAGAATCTCTAAGATTATGATAGCCATTTTTCCCTTTACATACAGAAATGAAAATATATGCCCAGGAAGATGTATCTACCACTTCCATTTCTTTAAATACCATTTTTTCTGAAAGGTATTTCACTGGCAGACTGGGTATCTTCAGTTTGAAGTCCTGTATGTATTTTCAAGTTTGTGTGTGAACACCCAAGGAGTCACAAACATACATGAGAGACCAATGTTTGAATCCAGAATATCAGACTTGAGATTCTGTGCTTCAATCTCTTCATTTCTTAATTCCTTCATTTGTTAAATTAAAATTATAAGAGTACTTAGATCACAGCGCTGTGTAGATTAAATGAGTGGATTGGTGAAAAGTGTTTAAAACAGTGCCTTGAACACAGTTGTAAATGTCCTTGGTAATTGTCAGCCTTTTCCACAGAGCAAGAGAGCCCTTGTTTGCAAGAAGCTCTTAGTGCCATTTTAATAGAATTAGAATTCTTCATGGCAGCCATCATCATGTGAAAGCATTTGGAGGTGTTTACAATGGAGGGCACTGAAGAATACCACACAGGTCTTGAAGCTTTTCCACATGGCAATTCCTTTTAGTTGGAATGTCTTCACCAATCTTAGATACCTAGTAAACTTGTTTATCCTTCAGAATCCCCCTCGACCCTTCGTGAAAGGCCATCTCTAGGGTTGGGGGTATAGCTCAGTTGGTAGAGTGCTTGCCTTACATGCACAAGGCCTTGGGGTCAATCCCTAGCACCCCCCCCCCCAAAAAAAGGAATATTGCAGGAGCTACATAGCCAATCCCCCTCCACTACTGTCCCTTCACGAAACCCCACATGAATCACTCACTTCCCGCTACTGTACTAGAGCCCTAGGCATTCATTTATAACTGTACAAGTTGCATTCTTCTAAAATTCCTTATTCACATTTGTGTTTCCCTGTTACTTCTTTATTTACCCTCCTATCAAGTATAACAGTGAATGTTTTCCAGGATCCCAAAGTGTAGTTCCACAGATGTGTTTCATTTAGCTGACACTCTTTAAGGGGAAATATTCAAGGGATTTAGGCAGTGGATGGCCTGCTTTTCCCTATTTCCCTCCTACTTGCATAGGTTCTAAAGACTGAGTTTGGGGTACCTGTGAGTCTCATTTGATGTTTGTGAAAAATAAATGAACTCATCACAGGAACACAGTGCTTCTCTTAAATCTCACCAATTGTAAGACACAGTGACCTAGGCTGTGAATCAGAGAGCCTGATTTCCACTCCTGGTCTTTCTCTAATTAGCTGTCTGATCTTTTACAGTCATACAATCTTTGTGTGCATTTTTTCCTACTCTGTAAAATGAGGTATTTGGAAATGGTTATCTCCAAAGTCCCTAAAAGATATAAAAATTTGCAAGCATATAAAATGACAATGATCTTTGTTTTTACTGTTGAAATACTTTACAAAAAGGGGCAAAATTATAAGATCAGATAAATCTTTTGCATTGAATTTGAAAACAGCAGTGAATTTACTTCTAGTTTCAATACATTTACAGATTTGAACTACTTCTCAATACCCTTTTGTCACTACCTAGTCCAAGTTCTTCCCCATTTGGATTTTAGCAGCAATTTCCTAACTGAGCTTTCCACTGAAGGCTTCCCCCATTCAGTCTGTTCTTCACACAGTGGCCAGAGTGACCCAGTTAAGGCATAAAGTGAGAGAGACTCTTTTCCCTGCTCAGTCACTTTCATCACACACTATTATGGGGAAAATCCAGATTTAATCCTGTGACCAATGAAATTTTATATAACCCCATACATTGTTCCTGTTCTCTCTCTTCCTTCCGCTGGTCTACTTGCTGTTCCTCAAGCTCACCAACCACATTCCTCCCTCAAGGCACTATAAACACCTGTTCTCCTCTTCTGGAAGTTTCTTCCAAATATCCAAACAGCCCTCTCCCTCATCTTCACACTGTCCTGGAAAGGGATATCTTCTCTTGTTAATCTAATCTATATAAATCTTAACCCCTATGATCAACAGTCTCCCTTGGCTACATGGAATTTTTTTCTCTAGATCTCATACCTCTATCTGATATATATATATATATATATATATATATATATATATGTATGTATATATATATATGTGTGTGTGTATATATATATATATATATACACACACACAGATATATATAATTTATATATATATATAATTATTTTACTCTCTCCACCGCTAAAATGTTCCCCAGTATGCCACGTTTGCCTCATTCCTAATTTACATGTTATTTATTTCAATAATTATGGCATTCTCTAATAGCAAGATCAATTGCCTGTCATCTTTGAAGCTCCCCTTCCCCACATTTCCTTTTGATTTATTTAACTGGAAGACCTGCTTTCTCCTTTGAATAAGCTGTGTATCTCTTAACACATTAATCTACATGTGTTATTGTGTATATAACTTACTTCCTTTAAGTTGTGAACTCCTTGAAGGCACTGACTCTGCTTGATTTATCTCTGCACTGGCCTATAATAAGGACTTAATAATGTATGAGGCCTTAATGGGTATGGACAGTAAATTGTGAGTCACGATAGTATGATCAGCCTACCATCTAAATGGAAGGGTTTAAATAGAATGCAAGCTTCACCAGAGCAAGGAGCTTTGCATTTTGTACTGTTGTGCCTTCCAGTGCCCAGAATAGTACCTGACAACTATTAGGTATTCATTATTTGTTGGATAAACAAATGAAAATGAATTCAGAGAACAATCCCACAAAAATCATATTCATTTCATATGATTTTTGTGGGATAATACTCAGCTTGAAGGATGAATGCAAATTGGATCATGCTTATATTTTGTCACAAGAATGACAATTTAAGAGAATTCAAAGAAGGAATAAGGAAGCAACTTTCTAATTTAAAAACAGAAAGAAAATTGAGTATGCTTCATCTGGAAAAGTGAACTGTATAGCAATAATTGTAAAACAAGACACTCTTTTTTTTCTTGCCTAAAGTAAGAGCAGGAGCTAATATTTTCTGGAAAATTGGTTTACATATTTTAATACATTAAACCATTTTAAATTTTGGATAGAGTAAAGCAAGACACTCTTAAACAGTGTTGCATATATCTTCCAATTGAAATGTGAATATATATTCATGTTGGTAATTACAGAGACATCATTTTTTGAAAATGTGTTAATGGTACATTCATCTATAAGTAAAGGAACCATTGCTTTTATTAGTCATCTAGGACATGGAATTTAAATTTAATGTTGCAGGAAAAAGAAAACACATACTCAGGTATTTTAAGAAAAAAATAAAGGAGAGGATATCTCTTAAGGTAGTGGAAAAGGGTATTAAATTTTTAATGAATTGGAGATTATTAAAACTCCATTGAAATACATTACTTTACTTTGAGACTCTGAGATTTGAGTTGATTTATTCAAGGTAGAGTAAGTGTAACTCTGTTCTATTCGATCTAGATCTTGAGTCCCTTTCTCTGGACAAGTTACAACTTGACAGTTCGTATGGATTTATTCATATGTTTAATTAATAGCAGTGAAGTTTGTTGTATGTGACTAGTTTGATGAGGTATTACGTTTATAACCACCAAATAAATAAGGGATATATCATAAATGTGTGTTCATGTGGTCTAGTAGTTTTTAGGGAATACTACCATGAAGTATGAAAGAAAAGATTGTATCTTTTTAGTGAGGGATCTGGAAAATAAAAATGTTACCTATGAGCCAAGAATTATTTCTTAACCTATGGGTTTGGGGCATATAAAAAATAATAGCTATTGTTTACTGAGAACTTTCTAAATATTTAATATAAGTTTGAAAATTTTGTAAATTTTAGTCAGTTAAGTCTAATAGCATTCTAAAACAGGTACTATAATCAATCTTACTTAGAAGATTAATAAACTGAGACACAGAAAAGTTAAACAATTGTCCTGTAGGCACACAGATATTAAGTGATAGACTTAGGATTTGAACTCAGGAAGTTCAATACCAGAGTTCCTTGGTCCAGTCTACACTGCATCCCAATTTCTCTTTTTACTTTTTGGTTAATATTTCCCAATGCATATTAACATTCCCTTAAATCATACTATGCATTCTTCTGACAACACTTTTAAAAAGTATTAAAAAGGAAATATGAATTATTTGTAAGTTATTTTTATATTAGGCTAAACATTGAATGTAAGAGAATTTTTCTTCAATATGTTTGATTTACTAACAAAAACATTTTTGAAGATAGTAAACCAATAGACAATAACTATAAAGGCCCTAATTAGTCTGGTTGCCTATTTCATATATCTTACTTGGGAGACTTGAGGTATATAGGATGTGTATGTTTGTATGTGTGTATATATACATTTTAAAAAAATGTATGATTCCGCAGCCTAGCTAGAGTGGTACTGAGCAGGCATCCAGCCATAATCTAGTGACCCTGCACTTAGTACATCTTCTTTCCCTGCCATTGAGTCAGAATGTGGAACACGTATCCATGTCAAATGTCTGTACAACATTGTTAAACTCACTTCACAATAGCATAGTTGAATTTTTAAAAATATCTCAGAGAGCTTCTCCTTGCTCCCTCTGACTTAGGTACTGGCAGAATATTTTATTTATTGTTTCTTTAGTATGCACCAAAGGTCATTTCCTACACTTGAGGAAGCAGTGTAGTATTATGAACAGCCCATGGGATTTCAGAGATAATATCCAGCCATGGATATTGGTATGCAGTTCTCCACTTATGAACTTGGGCTGTAAAAAACTTAGGCAATTAGTTTAGCACTTTGAAACTGTAGTTTCTGTAAAATGGGTATTATATTTAAGAGCTTGAAGTTGATAATATTAAACTTACCCTCAGGGAAGGAAGTGCTTTGGGAAGTCTGTAAACAGAAGCAATGTGTCTGACTGGAGTGTGAGCAAGAGTAATTTCAGGAAATATGGAGATCATTAGCAGAGCTCTGATGTATTGTGTAAGAAATCATTTGTAGTTTCAACCTTCCTTTAGCCCTACACCCAGCCTTATCATCTTTGGGAGAATTGGCCAAAGCGTAATGTAGACGAGATTAAACCTCGTTGCACTTGGGGTTTCCCTCTGAAGGATGGAATTATATTGTCTCTTCTCAGTCCTCTACA
>PVHX01024336.1:0-24205 GCA_004024805.1 Geosciurus inauris
AGTGTGGCCTACTACTGAGCTGCGGGCTTTCATGCAGGTCCTACAGAAAGTGGATCCTGAGGCACCGAAGGGCAGCGAGACTGAGCACAAAGGAGAGGAGGGATGCAAACCCTCTCCTTTGTGCTCCATATAGTACAGACAAAGACTCAGCTAGTCACTGAGCAGGCATGCTCTACAGCACACTGGAGTTTTCTCCAGTGTTGCAAAGAGAAGCCACAACTCAGATCAGGGGGGAAAGGAAGAGCTGTCTCCTGTTTCCACTTGACCAACCCAAGGGTGACATCCTCCAGCTCCTTGCTGATCTTTCAGAAAATCAGAGGCCATACCCTAATCTGTTGCATTTCATCTTAGCTTAGATGGAGAAGGGTCACTTAGGATGTGGGTGCTGAATAAAACACAAGAAGAGGCCATCCAGGGAATCTGAGAAGGTGCACAGATTTGTGTTTGGCATGTTAGTCTCCAATGCCACCCCTGCCATTCAACCTTCTTACAAAAACCAGTAATGGAGAATGAGAAAACATGGAATCTGTTTCTTAAATCCAATAATAGCATGGATATGACTCTAAAACATCTGTTCAGGAGATGTGTTTTTGAGTTTTCCCAAAATCTGACTGATCTTTATTCTACTGCCTGGTCCCCAACCCCAGAGATCATAACAGGTAGGTCTAGGATGAAGACTGGATTCCATAGCTTCAAGATGGTTTTGCTCTGCAGATGGTTGTGGAACAAAGTTAGCACACAGGGCCACAGATCCAGTGTCACTCCAGGGCAAGGTCCTACAGATTTCCTACTGCCCATGTAGACTAGACCATGACATGAATTCAGGAGTCATGACACTCTGATGGTGAACAGGCAACAATAGAAAAAAAAAGTAGAGTCTGTGGCACCCCCACTAAAAACCTGCCTGGGACCTGCTAGAGAGTACCCATGCTAAAAATCAACTCTGAAGGGAGGAGATACATGCATTAACCCACTGGTCATCAAAGAATGCTTTGTTTCATTGTTAAAGTTCAAGGCAGGTAATGTGAGAAGTTGTGGGATGTCATAATTCATTGCATTCTGTGTTGCTGTAGTTCTAGCTATATGTGTAACACAGAACCTGTCACTGTGGAGGGGTGGACTTTAATATATCTATCAGGATAGATATAAACATATAGACATATCTATCCCTTCAATGTGTGTTTATATATTATTACATTCTAATGTATATTATTACATTCTTTCATTCTGATATCACTCACCTGAGATACAGCAAGACATTCTAATGTGCACCCAAGTGGAGAATCAGCTTTCTTTGGAGTTTAAAGGCCCCAATTGCAGTCCTGTTCATTACTATGGGAAATCAAGAAGCAGCAGCTTCCTGTGTGGCCAGCAAGAGCAGCCAGGGGGGTTAAACACAGTCTGTTGCAGCTCATAAAGGGAAATATTCATGCACTGATGTTACATTGCTCTGGTTCTTATCAAGGATAGCTAAAACTTTGCTATGAACAGGGTTTAGCTGTTGAGGAGCTGCTTTTGGCATGATGCTGGAGCAGGGTTCAAGTGTTGCAGCCATGAGCTCAAACCAGGTAGCACAATTAGCACTGATGGCTGTGAGCTTTTGTCACTGGTAGCATTTGGTCAGTCCTCAACTTGGCTAAAGGACTTAGAACACTGCCCAACACCTTGCCCATCATAGAAGAAAGTCCAAGTCCTAGACAGGTTGGTTGTATGTAAGCCTTCACCCTAAGATGACAGGTCTCAATTAGGAAAGTCTGACTGCCAACTTAGTTACATATACTTTGAATGAACAGGTATATTTGGGAGTAAGATCAACTCCCTAGTACCTTTGTCCATTTGGCTATCTAACATGGTTCATGGAATCCTCATTTCTTAGGGAAGGAGGAGAAGAGTAGATCCTTGGGTCCCTCCAGGCATGAAGGCTAGCATTTACATCCATCAACTTATCTTACCACTACTAATACCCTAAGAAGTGACTTCCTCTCTCAGATTACATGTGGCTGCTTCTAACAGACATGTGTCACCTTGTAGGTGAAGGGTGGCCATTATATAATACAGTGTGGCTTTAAAAACTCATGTCAGCCTGGAGCCAAGGATGGAGACCCCGAATACTCTCTGGCACAAAGCAACCCTGTGTCCTGCTGCACAACCTTCTGGGTGGCAAGGCTGGGCTCCTGAGCTGCTTCAAGATCCAGCCTTATGTAGCAAGATCATTCTGTCCCACTTTGGGCAGCTAGTGGCAAACCCCTGTGTATCAGTTCTCTATTACTACGAAATAACTCTGCCATAGATTTAGTGACTTTAGCAACATCCATTTATCATCTCTCAGTTTCTGCAGGTCAGGGATCAAGGCCAGGTTCAGCTGAGGTCTGAGAGGCTGAAATCAAGGTGTCACCTCTCCTGGGTTCTCACTGGGAAACTTGTAAGCTTGCTCAAGTTGTTGGCAGAACTCATCTCCCTGTGGCCTGTTTCTGAGGGCTCTGGCTTTGGGGTGGCTGTTGGCACTGGATGCTCAGAGGTCACAGTGGTTTACTCCTTCAAAACTACACGAGAAGAGCCTCTCTATCCCTGCTAAGTAAGCTAATCAAGGAAAGGCCATCTACTGCCTTCACCACACAAGGCGACCTAATTGAGAGAGAGGTATCCGTAGCCTTTTTCACATAATGCAACCCAACCAGGGTGTTGACATCTGCTCTTGTCAGGAAGAAGCCAGAGACTCTGCCTGCATTCAAGGGGGAAGGTTGTACAAGGGTGTGATCTTCTGGGGGTCGCATCAGAGTATGTCTGCCATGCACAGCCACTTCCTCTTTGTATTTGACACTAACTACAGGATTTCCTCTTTGTTTCTTCTTGCCAGGCCTGAGCTAGGCCTAAGCTTTGTTGCAGAGCCCTAATTGCTTCCTACTAACTCCACCCCTCCTCTTTCCCCCCAGCAGATGGTCTCAAATGATAGACTTTAATCTGTTGGTGCCATGTTGGTGACATGCAGCCTTGACAAATAGATAGCACCTAACCCCTGAGGAAACTGATATTGAAAAAAGGTTAAAGGTCTTGTCCAAGGTTAATCAGATTATAAATCTGCTTAGCCTGTACAGGAGTGATAATAATCCCAGCCGCCTATAGGACTGATAATTAATGAAATAATCAGTGGAAAGTACTTTGAAAATTGAAGAGTACTGTGCAAATATGAAGTCGTTTGCGCATTAAAATCACGGATTTTTGAGTTTTCTAACAAAATAGATTCTCACTTGCCTTTGGCCTTTGAAAATCCCACATCTAGAGAAAATTGTGTTTACCTAGCTTTGTGGCACATTGACAAGAGTTAAATCTTTTCGAATGCATCTAGTGTACTTAATTGTATAGCATACAGAACATAAATGGAGGGAAATTAATCAAGTAAAAATACCTTTAATCTCCTTTTATTAGTCTTCCTTTGTTCTTTTCTACACAGTTTCTATTTAGACCTGCGATTTTCACGAAGGAGCCATGGATCCGGGGAGAAGTAGGCTCTCTTTTCAGACCACCTTGATATCCTTAAACAGGAAAAAGCAGAGTCCTCCCTCCCGCTCCACTCCTGGGGCCCTACACTGCCCACCTGAGCCCAGTGCCCTCTCCAACTTCAACCCTGAAGACTAGGCGTGCTGAGCCTGCTGGGAGTCCCTGGGCAAAGGGTCAGGTGAAGGTCACTGAGATTCGGGCCCCCACAGGTGTTTGCTGCAACCAACAGACCAGACCTGAACCTGCTGGCAATTAGGTTTCCATTTGCTGGATAACTGTTTCTGTTCTCAAAAGCAAAGAGGCGAACAATAACAGCATTGTTTGAGAAGTTGGGGGTTTATCTCTGGTTATTTAAGGCAATGAGGACAGATGGCAGAGATTCCCACATCTCTCTGGCGCGGAGACTTGTTGCTAACAAAGCAGAGACTCCCGCTCTCTCATACAGCCTACCACTCAAGATAAGAAGCCGTTCCTCCGGTCATTAAATACTACTTATCCGCTCTAATCACAAACATTCTCACAGAATTTTCTGCACATTGCTTTCGCCCTGCCTTGTGATAGACACATGCTGTCGTAGATGTGTGCAGATTCTCAAGGTGAGGTACCATATGATCCCAAACCAGAGACCTGGACTGAAAACCCAACTTGGCTATTGGGCACCTTGTTAACCTTAAGCCTTTCTGGGTTTGTCTTCCTTCTGTCTAAAAGGACTATTTAACTCACTGGTACATTCTCAAAAAGAAATGAATTAATACATATAAAATCTTTCCAAAGGGCATTATCTAGACCAGCACTGACTGGTAACAATGGAAATGTCCTAGATTGATGGTGTCCTATGCAGTAGCACCAGCCACATGTACCCATTGAGCATTGAAAATGTGGCTGCTTGGGGTCTTGTTCTCTGTGTAAGTCAGTTTTCTGTCATGGTGACAGAAAATCAACTTTGAGGAGGAAAGATTCATTGTGGCTCACTCACATTTTCTGTGGTTTCAGTCCATGGTTACTTCGCCCCATTGCTTTGGTCGTTTGGCAGGAAGCACGTGGTAGAGCAGAGCTGCTCACCTCATGGTGGCCTGGAAGCAAAGAGGGAGAGAGGACAATAAAGAGAATGTGAGGAAGGGGCCTGGGGACAAGGTGTAGCCTTTAGGGGAATGCCCCCAGTGACCCGCTTTCTCCAACAAGTAATTTCTATAGTTTCCACCACCTTCCAATAGTCCATTCAATTATGAACCAGTCAGTGGATGAATCGATTGGTAAGATCAGAGCTGTATGATCTAACACTTCCCAAAGCCCCACCTCTACACATTACAGAATTCAGGACCAAGCCTTCAAACATGAGCCTTTGGGAGATATTCCAGATCCAAACCATAATGCTCTGAATTTTTTCCCCTTCCAAATTCTAAAAAGAAGGCCAAGCCATTAGGTTCTCTTATGTCAGTGGCACAAAGCCTGCCTAACTTTCTCGTTGTGGTTTCAGGAAACCTCCCTGGGGTTGCCCTGAGATCAGGGGAAGCTGTGATAGAGGGCAGAGTGGAGCTGAGCTCAAGGCTCCTCACCTAGCTCCCACCGCACACTGGGAACAGCAGAGAAGGGCTGAGCATGGCACCCAGCAGGCTATTATTGGCTGCCTGCCAAAGCACCTGAGATCCAAGTTTCATCTCGTTTGGCAATTTGCTTTAAAGACAATAAAGACATGTCTTTACACACAAAGGCAATGAGTCATCTATGCTACATGATCAGCATCATTTCTACCAGAAATAGAAATGTCTTCACAGGGCTTCAAGGGGGCACTGAATCACAGGGGAGAAGGATGAGGGAGAGGCTAGGTGTGGTGGCACAGGCCTGTAATCTCAGCAGCTCAGGAGGCTGAGGCAGGAGGATATCACAGATTTGGAGCCAGTCTCAGCAACTTTAGTGAGGCTGTAAGCAACCTAGTGAGCAACCTGTCTTAAAATAAAAAATGAAAAGGACTGGGGTGTGGCTCAGTGGTTAAGTGGTTAAGTGCCTTTGGATTCAATACTTGGTGCCAGAAAAACCAAAGGACGAGGGAGAGGGCAGATGGAAGAAATGAAAGGAAATCCTGGATAGAAATAAAAGAATGGATACAGGGAAGCAAAAATGAATACCTGTGTTAGACAAAGGCATTCCAACAGAGGCCCACACCAAGACTTCTCTTTGCCTTCCCTCAGTAGAATCCCATTATACCATAGAGCATTTTATCATTTGCAGCCTTGTTCATTAATAGCCTCTGACCTATAATAACTAATTCTTTCTGCTGGGTAAGTAGAAGAGAAGACAGATTTTCTTCATTACATTATTACATTTGTAGATAAATTCCCATGGAGGGGACACATAGGGGGCACCACTTGCTGGCTGGCCAATATTTTCTGTTTAATTTGCCAACACCCCTCACATTCTGCTTGTTAACCGCAGACCTCCCGAGTGTCTGATGACAAAGTTCCTCCAGAGCTGTACTGCACAAGACAGTAGCCACTAGCCATGTGTGGCCACTTAAATTTAAGTTAAGAAATCATTAGAATAATTACTATTAAAAATTCAATCCTCAGCCACACAGGCCATGCTGGGCTGGTGTGAACCCTGTGGGATGAAGTATATAGAGACAATTTCTTTCCCTGAAGCTTGTTCTATCGTACGGTGCTGCTCTGGAAAGAAGGAGGATTATATGCAAATCTAGAAAAGTGCTTTAATGACTACTTTTTTTGGTGGTTGTAAGCAGAAACTTATTTGATACTTAAAAGATGAGAATAAACTGTATCCTGATTCAAATCCTAATGCATCATAACAGAGTCATAATTTTATGTATCACTCACAGCTAAAGATGAAAGTCTAAGTCTTCCCAAATACCCAGCATTGGTCTTTCTTTTGAAAGCTTTAAATCTTCTGCTTCCTGGGGACTGATGATGTTCCAAAACCCTAGTCACAGTCTGTGAATTTGTGTGCTTTTGTGTACTAAGAGTCATTCTACAAAGATGACAAAATCGTGGGGGTCCATGCTCAAGGTGGGTATTGGCCATGCCCTGCTGCCAAGATGGATTAAGCTCATGGCAATTTACAGCTTCCCCCAGGGATACCATCTGCAGAGGCAGGTGATGGGGCAGTTGCTGTAAGGACTCTGCTGATAAAGGCCATTGACTCCGTTGAGAGAAACCTGAGCTTGAGGCTGCACTGCCTGGGTGCAGTGTCTATACCAAAGGATTATCTTGCTAATGACGTGCTGTTCCTCCTCATGTTCCCAGCAATGACATGCCTTTAGATGTCACAGGGGTGGCTGCTGCTGTGCTTGAGCTTTGAGTAGGATGCCACCTCCCATTAGAAGCCATTATCCTTTTAACAGGAGCCAGCTGCAGCCTGCCCACGGGTGTCAGCAGCAACACCAGGACAGAATCATTTAATTTCTATCCTAAAGAAATAGAAACTGCTGCAAGATCATGGGTAAAAGCAGACAGGAAGAGGAAAGGACTGCGTTCCAGTCCTGGCCTGGCCCAGGTCCAGCTGCCTGTCTGTGTGACACAGTGGGTCCCTTCAGTGTGTTACCTTGCTACACAGGACAATTGTGTCTGAGGTTCCATTAATAACAGTTCCCAGATGTTAGGTGTTTCCTGATAGGCTTGCTTTTAAGTACTTGACATGTATGACTTCATGGAAGCAGCAAGTAGCTCCATGAAGGGATTACTGCTATGGCTCCATCTCACAGCAACATAGAAGTTAGGGGGTCTTTTAAACTTGTATAGCATGAGGCAGTGGCCAACCTTGAAACCAGGTGCAGGTTTCTGAGTCTCCTGTTCCAGTTTCCTCTGGATTCATGTATTGACCTGTCTCCGCACCACCACCACGCAGCTTCCACACTCCCCCTAGTGTTTAAATCACCTAGTTTAGTGGTGAAGAGCATAGGCTCTGGCATGATTCACTGTAGCCAAAATCGTGGAATCAGCCCAAGTGTCCATCAACGAATGAATGGATAGAGAACATCTGAAATACAAACACATAATACAAGAATATTATCAGCCATAAAGAAGAACAAAATCATGTCAACTGCAAGGAAATGGATGGAAACAAAGATCATAATGTTAAGTGAAATAATATCATGTGTTTTCCCTCACATGTGGAATCTGGGGTAGGGAGACAACATGAAAGAAGGAAGGAGACTATTAGAGAAAAGGAAAAAGATTGAGGGAAAAGGGAGGGAAAGTTAATGTAGGGTAAAGAGAGGATGGATGTGATCAAAGTGTAATATTTGCATGAATAAATACACCACAATAAAATACATTATTCTCTGAAAGTAAAATGCACTAATTAAAAGAAATAATTGTGTATCATATTATAAATACAATTATATGTATCATTTAATTGTGTATTTGTTCATGATAACATTTTATCTTATATGTTATATGCAGCAATCAACTTAAGAATGTAACAATATTCTGAATATGATAATGTATAATATCATACCCGTAAATTGCAAGGTTCAGTTTTAACATAAAAGCATACATTTTGGGTCAACCTTAAAAAAAAAAGAGCATGGTCTCTGGGGTACAAACCCAGCTCTGCTGTGAACCACCTGCGTGTGCATATATAACCCGCAGGGCTGCTTTCTCATCTGCAAAGGGGGAGCGTATGGTTATAACCCCCAAGAGCTGTCAGGAATGCAAACTCTCAGTTCCCACCACCCACCAAGTCAGAAGCTGCATTTTAATAAGGCTCCAGGTTTATTTGCATGGTAGAGTTTGAGAAGCACCATGCTATACTGGAAAATAGTGCACTGTGATGAATTATTTGGTAACACATATCCGACTCACATGTGGGTCTGTTTTGAAAGGCCAGACCTACACCACCTATGAGCTCAGAGGGCTATGCCACAGTTGATACTCCTCAGATGAAGACAGGCATGTAAACCCAGAGGGTTCTGTGGAAAAATGGAGAGATGAAGGGAAATCGCTGAAATAGGACCAAAGTTGACGAGAGGCGTTAATAGTGCAGTTCCTGTAATTCACCACAGCTGGGAGGAAGCACTCAATTAAACCAAATCTGTTGGCCTGCATTACCGTCAAGACTCATGTGTAACTAGATGAGACCCAGGAAAACCATGATCCTGCTCTGGGAACATAGAGTGGACACTGTTCTACCTGGCCAGGCAGGGCCTTGTCTGGTCCTCAGAGTCCTGCTTGCAAGAGAAGCTGCTGACCTGTGTTTCACCAAGCAGCTTTGAATCAAGGGTCCCTCATGGCATGAACTGTCTATTTTCTTTCCTGCCTTCCATAGCCCCACTTTTTGAGTTCCCCAAAGCACAACGTGGGACAGGAATCTGTGTTCAAATTACTGATTAAAGGCCTGTTTTCAGGAGAAGGGATACAAGTAGTTTTGCCAGAGAAAACACAGGATGCCCAGTTAAATTTGGATTTCAGAAAACCAACAAATAATTTTTAGTACAAGTATTATCCAAACATGTCATGGGATGTCTTTATACTAAAAAGTATTTGTTGATCATCGGCAATTTAGCTGGATGTGGTTGTTTTTACTGATTAAATCCAACAACCCTGGGTGCAATAGAAAGACAAAGAGGGAGACTCTAATGGAGCCTGAGCCCATAGGGAGCACAGCACTGCAGAGCAAAAGACAGAAATGTCACATGGCGGGGCAGAGGTCAGCATTCCTACTCTGTGCCATTCAGCCAATGCTTGTATCTGCCCCTGGGCACAGGGGAAAGGGTTCGTTCATGGGCAAGGAGGCGAGGTGGATCCTATTAGGCCATTTTTTGGGGAAGAAGAGGAGGGAGCTGGCAGCTGCGAACAGCCAGGACTCCATCAGGGTGACCACAGCCCCATGCCACCCTCGCTCCCACGCACACTCCCGCTGGCCACTCTCAGGCCTCTGGGGAGTCAGTGAAACTTTGTGGGTGGTTTGAACTAGGGAGCATTCCTGCACCTTTTATTCCCATTAGTGTCCTTTCACTAGGAATGGATCCATAAGCAGGGCTTTCAGAAACAGAACCCAGTTCACCTTGTCCATTAGTTGCCAGATTTGTGTCACCAGGATAATGTTCTGTCAACTTTGGTTGACTCTGAGTGTTTCCAGGAACTGGGCTAAGCACTTTCCTTCCATGATGCTTCTAGAACAGGGTCACTGTTTCACTGGGACAGGAAACGGGAGGGAGAGAAGCTTCTGGCCATGTCTCCTCATGGGCAGTGGGGACTTGGCAGTCTCCTGTCCAGGCTGGCTCAGCTGACATCATTTTAGGACTATAAAATGCTGCAGGCTTGTAGATAAAGCATAAATTGTACATCAACAGTTAAAGGAATTCCCAGTGATGTGTTTGATTTGCACTTACCAGTTTAAAGTCCTGTAAAAAAGATAGATGAAGAGAAGTATTCAGGACAAGTTCTTACAAAGTGAACCTGGCATGAGAAGAGGGCAATGAGGCTGCAGGAATGATATTGTTAAATTGGAGCCCCTCCCCCCTCACCACCACTGCCAGTCACTGCCTCGTGCCTCACAGGCTACATCTAGAGCAGTTTTCCCAGAGTGCGGTCTAGGGAACAAGAGTTCTGCATATGTCCCTTGTAAGGGAACTTCTGTATTTAAAAGGGCTTGAAAAATCCTGCACACTGGAACTTTCTTTGGAGCTTTATGAAGCCTATTTATATTATAAAGGCCCTAAGAAGTCCTGCAGGAAGAAACCGAGCTTTGAGTAAAACATTAGGAGTACTGAAGGAGGCACTGAGCAAGACCCAGCATTCAGAGGGCAGGGGACAGGGAAGCAAATGGTGAAATCACCTAAGGGACCACTCTAGCATCTAAGGTCCTCCCCAACATCTGCACCAGCCAACCTGCTTTAGCTCCTCTGTTCACAGTTACTAGTTTCCTGTAGGTAACAGAATAAAGCAGCTAAAGGACTAACTGGAATCTGCAGTGGTGACCTTCACTACTGTCAAGCTGGTTACTCCCACACACCTCTCACTCCCTTACTTACCTTCTATAGGGCAACTACATCTAAATTTTGAGAGAGCAAGGACAAGAGCACCAGCTATCCTAGAAGCCACTGGGGTGGGGGGCTCTGTTTTGGGGCCATACAACTGGGGGTTGAAGTGCTTTACCACTGAGTTACATCCCCAGTCTTTTTTATTTTGTATTTTGAGACAGGATCTTGCTATGTTGCTGAGGCTGGCCTTGAACTTCCAATCCTCCTGCCTCACCTGCCCAGTGGCTGGGCTTACAGGTATGCAAGTTCCCCAACATGGGGGAACTCTTAGAGACATGAGGGAAACATGCCAGAGGTCCCTGCTGGCTCAGGACTGGGAGAACAAAGCTCTTTTACCTTTTGTCAAGAAAATAACATTTGGGGGAAATGTCAGTGACTGTATGGCTCACACTGAGGAGAAAGGTCAGGGAGAGCCCTGCTCATTCTCATGTCTAGGAGAAAAGTCATCTTAGAAGGAAACCGTTGCCAGTGTTTTGTTTCATCATGTTTGACCTATATGTATTCTATATGAAGAGGAGGGGTACAAACAGAACATGTTTACTTTTCCTCCGATTACAAGATTAGGCAAAGTGTGAAAGTTGCCTAAAGATATTATTTGAGAGGCATTGAGTAGGTCTTCCTATCCCCAGTATATTTCTTAACATAATCAACTGATAACTGAAATTCCACTATTATTCTGCTAAGCTGGTGGTTCTCAGCGGGGGATGATTTACCTTCCCTTTTTCCTTGTTATAGCAGATAGAGAGTCCCTATCCCCAGAGTGCCTGATTCAAGAGGAATCTAAGAATTACAGTTCTAACACGTTCTCAGGGGATGCTGATGCTGCTGGTGCTGGGAACCCCGCTTTGAGAACCAGTGAAGACCTGAATGAGAGCATGCATGCACATAGCAATTAGCAGAATTCGAGGCAAATGTAACCCTGCCACGCTCACTGTTTCACAAACTTGGCTGTGCATTAGGATTGCCTGGGGACCTTGTAAATATCCCAATACTCAGTTTGCACAATGAGAGCACAATCCCTGAGGTGGGAGCCCCCATCTTGCTTTTTGAAGCTCCTCAGGTGACTCCAGTATGCAGTTGTGGTTTGGGTCCTATGCCATAAGTGGCAGCTCATTGAGAAAGCCACTTGCATTCATAGACACTCTAATTTTTAATATCCTCTGAAGGGAACTGACTAGGAAGGATCAGGCACGCCCTGGCCATGGTGGAGTTAGTTCTATAGCTGGTAGGCTGAAGGTCAAGCATGCCCGACCTTCTAGAGAGGTCCAGGGCTGGGAAGCACACAGTCCAAGAGCTGTTCAGTTGGAGACCCCGATACCCCTGCTTTTACCTCATCACAGTCCCCACCTTCTCTGAATGGGTCTTGCCTCTGCCTGTCACCTATTCCAACCCTCTGAAGGGGCAGGGAGCAATGGTCTCTTCTCTAGGCCTCACTCACCCACCTCCCACAGCCTGTGGCTGTGTTCTCCCCTCCTCAGGTAGTGCCTGTCTTCAGATGGTGCCGGGCACCATCCTGATGGGCAGCTCCAGCACCTTGTGTTGGAGCCTGGTCTCCTTCCGCCTTGATGGCAGGCATCAGGGCACTTCTTTTCATGCCAGTGCACACCCACGTTCAAGTCCTAACCAGTTTCATTTGACCTCTCCCATGCTGGTCCCCCACCTCACCGGGTCTTCGCATCCCTTCCAGTTTACCTGCACTCTACCAAGAGGGCATCCTGCTAAGACCATGCTTGCTCCCTCTTCCTCCCAGGCAAATCCCTCAGCAGGGTGCCTCCTTTCTTTCTAGCCACTGGCCTCTTGTGCTTCCCCAGTGCATCCCCACTCAGGGCCTTCATGCAGGCTGTCCCAAGGATGAGGACATGACCCACATCCTCCCTACCGCTCAGCCTTCTCAGCTCCTTGGCCCCTTCACCAGGAAGATGTCTCTAAGGCTTTGCTTCCCTCCACAAGGACCAGGTGTAACACAAACCAAGAGTCATCTTAACAACGGTTGTTTTATCTTCCAAGTAGATAGAGGAGGGAAGGAAACAAGGGGGTGGGGATAAGAACTGTCATTTATTTATCAAGTGCCCTCTATTTCTCAGTCATGTGGACACAAATATGAGGCCATGATCCCTGTTCCAAGGGAACAACATCTGAATTTACACAGAGAGCTTCCTGAGACTTTGCCATGATGGCCAGATCCAACCCTAACTGAATATCAGGACTGATGGTTTGATTATAGATTTCTTTCAGTTATATGAATGTTTAAAAACTCTTGCAAAGACAAAGAAACTAAAGCACAAATTGTTACACATTCATTACATTTTCCAAAAGGGAGAAAAGTTCAGGTCAAAAAATATGTAAAATTTAGCCTATTATATTAATATCTATATCTATTTGGGTAACTGAGCTCAAGACTGTCCCGGATCATCTGCCTCTGCAATGATAAATGGTTATTGTCATTCTAAGTAGTAACTTATGGGGCTGAGAGTCCGTGAAGAGACTATTGACTCCCAAGAGCCACCACAGAAACTGCTGTGGCTGCACAAACCTCCAACCACATCTGAAACAGTTGGCTGTGTTAATGTTCCTGAACTCTGCTTCCCTTCACCCGGGCCCTTCCTCGACTCCACCCTCCCAGGTGCAGCTGCCCCATCCATGTGGCCTTCAGGCTCTTGCCACTGCCAAGCCAATGCGATTTCCTCTTCTTCCCAGCCCTGCCCATCCTTCCCACACCCCAGGACACCTTTCCAGATTTCCTGTGGGGCCGTGCAGTTTTACATCTGTGTTGGATCCAGGAGAAAAGAAAGGAAGAGCTTTATTATCTGAGCCATGACCTTTAGGAATATACCTCCCTCCTGTCTGTCATTCCACAAGTCAGAGAAAGGGGAGCCTCCCTGCCCGACTCAGTGGACTGTGAGCTGGGGACAGTGGGTTTCAGGAGCATCTGAATAGGCACACCCCCACACTCCCTTACCACTACTGTCCTGCATTGTACCCTTATTTCAAAAGAATAAATTCAACCTTGACATGCAGAACCAGTGGGAAATTTAAAATTAAACACCTTAGCCTCAAGGAAAAGGGAAGAAGGGAGTTTGTGCTTCTGGTGGCCTGGCCATGTTTTCGTAGGAGCCACATGCTCACAGATGATAATTCCAGTGGCCCCTGAGTGGAGACCACTTCTGACTGCTTCCCAGCAGGGAAGCCACTGTGATAGAGACGTAGGAAAATGCAGACTTGAGCTGTGTTGGCCCTGTCCCCAATGTCCCAGTCATAGGGTCTGTAGCCTGCTTGCCCCTGAGCCAGCACCTGCAAAAGTGGAGGCTGAGAAGAGTCCCAGAGGCTAGAGACATGTCAGGAAGGTTCTGCATCTAGCCATGGGTGAACCCTAAATGGACCATACTTGAGTGAATGAGACTGGGGTTTTGGTGGCCTTGGGTAAGTTTTCTCACTTGACAAATGCCTTGCTGTTTCTTCTACCCAGAGTGTTGTGTTGTCTGCGAACAATCGGAACAGCAACAGCGACATCTGCTGTTCGGAACCGGGTAAGGAGCAACCAGAGCCCCAATTTTCTCCACAGAGGGGGTGTCACCTGGTCCCTTGTCCTGGACCTCACAGAAATGGAGAGCTGATGTCGATTGCTGTTTTTCTTTTTGTTGTTTGAGGATTTTCCATTTACCTGGTACAAGTAGGTAAGACATTATTCTATTCGATAACATTTTGATTAGTAGTTATTATACTATTTTTGGACCATGAGTTTTTCAAGTACAGTACCAGCCAAAGCATAACACGCAAACAGAACTAAATTGAATTGACTCTTCCTAGTACTATGAAGGTGTCAGACACTCAATAAACATGGTTGATATGTCTAAGAATAGGCACGGTTATGGGTTGAATTGTGTCCTTCAAAAAGATAATGAATTTTAAAGCCCTACCACCTGAAATTGTGCCTTTACTAGGAAATAGGGCCTTTGCAGATGATCAAGTTAATATGAAGTCATTAGAGTTGGCCCTGATCCCACAGGACTAGTTTCCCTATAAAAACGGGAAACTTGGTTACAGTGACAGTGGGCACACAGGGAGAACACCACATGACCATAAAGGCAGAGACTGGGATGATGCATGAGAGATTCTGAAGACTGCCAGCCAACTTATGGACGTTGGAAAGAGATCTGGAGCTCTCAAAAGGGACCAATTGGCCCTGAAACTACAGTGTTCAGAACTTTAGCCTCCAGAGCTGAGATAAATTCCTACTGTTCCAAGTCACGGTTTGTCATGTTTATTGGTGGGTATTAATTATGGTTTGAAGAATCTGCTTACACTGCAGCTTCACCTGGATAGAGGCATTTGTGACTCAAAGAACACAAGTGGGTTCTCATCCCACTTTCCACCTGTATGACTTTAAAGTTCATAGATGCTCACAACTTAGGTATAACAGAAAAGAGCCAACCTGCTTAGAGTTGACATGCCCTTTGGTGAGCTCATGCACATGAACGTGGCCTATAAATGGGAAAGGTGACAATTGTACAGTGTCATCATAAAGACTGCAGTATGACCTTTCCTAGGCATGGTCAGATTAGCCAGCCCTACATAGAATGAGGCCACCAGCGTGACCTCACAAACATCTTGCTCTGTGCCTTGGGAGGTTGTCCTGCGGGGAATACATCAATGGCCTCTCTTTCTCTTTTGTGAACCATGGTAATTGGCCAAGAGGAGGCATCAGTGGGAGATCAGAGGGTAGCAGGAAAATGAGGTCATGGCTTTTACTTTCCTGGCTCTTACTCTGTTGGGTCATCGGGAGTTGACTCTGCCCTCTATAGAAAACTCAGCTGCTGTAGGCAACTGTGACTGTACAGCTGCCCTTCAGGATTCCAGAAATCCCTACCTCTATAAGGGCTAACCCAGGATACTGTACTGTACATAACTAGTTTGCTTTCATTCTGCCTACACCTTGGTAAGCTGTCCCTTTTTTTTTTTTCTCAAAAATTGCATTTTAATACATGTTATCAAATATAACAGAAAAAAACAAATTTTCAGAAGCTGTACACACTGTTCACTGCAAACATTTGTTGAGGCAAATAGAAAAAAATTGTTACAATCATAATTTTTCTAACTTTGCACAAAATTATAAGCAGATTAAATTCTTCATATTAAACACCTTTATATGCACTTTCAATGAACAGTATATATATATTTATATATATTTTTTATCAACCATCTTTACTATACCCATTCCCCTTTCCTGCCCCCCCTCCCCCATGTCGCATCCAGTATTTCTCTATTTCTCTTATGGGTAAGCTGTCCCTTTAGTTAACTCCCCCAAAAGTATCCAGTTTGATACTTGCTTGCCAAGATTCATCTAGTAATTTGTTTGAAGAGTGGTCCCAGGAAACAGTCACGAAACATAATGCTGGGGTTGTTTTGCTCATGTATTTAATGATGTCACAATAACCTTCTTTGTGGAGGGAAACAGGACACAGGTCATTCATGGCATGTACCAGCATGGTAGTTGGCCACTTTATTCAGCAGCAGTTGCAGGGATAAAGTAAAGATAGAGTGTAAGATACTGGGAGATCAAGTGACTGTGGCCCTTCATTGCTATAGTGACAATAATAATTATGGTAGATTTTTAAGAATGGGTATAATATCTTGCATTTCCTCCCATGAAGAAATTGGTGGAGTTTATTTTTCCACCAAGACCCTAGCTGTGGCCATGTTGCTTTGATTCCTGGGATATCAGCAAATGTGACAGAAGCAGAAGCTGCATGTGCATTTGTGGCTCGCTTGCTTTTGCTGCTTGCCAGAAGCCCTGTGCCCATCATGTGAGGACAGCTGGGCTGGCTTCCTGGAGAATGAGCCCTGAGAAGAGAGGCTCTAGGCACTGCAGGTGTCTCCAACACTCCAGTTGAGGCCTCGAGTATGCCAGTCTAGACAACCAAACAGTCAAGCTCTTCAGACAAGGGTTGGGGAAGATCTGCCCACAGATTGTGAGCAAATAACATGATTGTCTGAAGCCATTATAGTTTGGAGTGGTTTGTTAACACTTGAAGTGCTCGCTGCAATAGTAATTATAAAGACTGTAGGGTCCATGGGCTTTTTCTAAGGGAACTAGAGGGAAAAGGAGAAATTAAAACCCAGGAATGTCCAACTGCATCCCTAAGTGGAAAGTCAGCATTCTTTCTGGCAGAGTTGAAGGAATTCTGCTGCTCCTGTCATCTCAGCCAGATGTGACCGGGAACCAATCCCAACACCTGGTTCTCAGGGTTGCAAAATTGCAGCATTAAAAATTCAAACCCACCAGGTCTTTCAAACTAAGACAGTTTCAAAGTGCAGTTCCCACACTAGCAGCAACTAGTGTTGGCTGGGGACTCTTGGAAATAGAAATTCTCTGGCCCGCCAGAGGCCTATTGATTTAGGAGCTCTAGAGGTAGGGCCCTCTGCCTGTGTTTTATCAAGACCTTTGAGAGATTCAGATGCAGGTTCAAGTTTGGAAACCACAGCACTAAGCAAGGAACTACCAAAAAAGGAGGGACTCTGTGATAAAGCATGTGAGTGACAGAGGCGATGAGGCTAAGAATTCTGAACCCCTAATTCCCATCCAAGGAAAGTTTCTGCACCCACACAGTGGACCTGTCAATGTCTTCCCATGAGACAGCAGTCCATTCTCTTCAGAGTCCACTACCCAGCCTTCAACAGGAATTAGATCTCAATGTAGCCCATTTTCAGGAATTTTACAAGATGGTCATTAAACACAGCCCTCATTAAAACAAATCACATGAATTTACATTTAGGTATGTTAAAAATACAGGTAATAAATACTCTAAACTCACTGTTAGTTGTCTTCACCATGTTTTGCTATTATCTGTTTTGCAGGTCAGCTACTTCTCTACATGGGAAATACTCCATGAGGGTGGGCTCCTGTGCGTTGCTTCTCAATACCATGTTCACATATGTTTTTGGCTTGAAGAGAGCTGAGGTGAGAGTATGTACAAATCAGAAGTCAACAAATGCTATAAATATAAATCAGGGCTTTTTGTCCTGGAGAGCTGATCATTAAACACTTGCCAGTATCCCAGTTACTATAAGGCTTGGTGATAAAGCTAACTTCACTTTCAAGAGTAAACTCATCTGAGATTCGGGATCTAAGATACAGGCTCCCAAACCTGGGAGTGACATAAATTTGAAACCTGGACTCAATGATAGATGTATTAGTTTCCTATTGCTGTGACAAATTATCACAAACTAAGTGGCTTAAAGCAACAGGAGCTTATTCGTTCATAGTTCTGGTCAAAAGTCCAATCAAGGGAATGGCAGGTCTGCATTCCTTTCTGGAGGCCTTAGAGGAAGCTCTTTTTTTTTTTTTTTTTAATAGTAATTCTGAGAATCTTTTTTTTTTTATTTATTTTTCTCAAAAGTTGCATTTTAATACATGTTATCAAACATAACAGAAAAAAAAACAAATTTTCAGAAGCTGTACACACTATTCACTGAAAATATTTGTTGAGGCAAATAGAAAAAAATTATTACAATCATAATTTTTCTAACTTTGCACAAAATTAGAGGAAGCTCTTTTTCCTGGCCTCTTCCAGTGTCTAGAGGCTGTCCTTGTCCCCATTTCTTAATTTGAGGACCTTCTTCCACCTGCAATAACTTCAATGGCTTGTTGAGTCTTTTTGATGACAACTCTCCCATTCTGGGCTCTGACTCTTGTATCTCTTTTTTTTTTTCTATGTAAAGAGCCTTGTGATTGCTTAGGACCTCCCAGCTGACCCAGTGCAATCCCCTTATCCTAAGGTCAGCTGTTAGCAACCTTCATTCCATGAGCAGCTATTCCACCTGTCACAGCAGCCTACAGTCAGAGTTACTCACCAGGACCACCCCCCACTCCCCACCCCCTGCCGCCGCCACCACCCTGCAAAGGCTTTTAATATGAAGAATGTAATCTGCTTATAATTTTGTGCAAAGTTAGAAAAATTATGATTGTAACAATATTTTTTTCTATTTGCCTCAACAAATGTTCTCAGTGAATAGTGTGTACAGCTTCTGAAAATTTGTTTTTTTCTGTTATGTTTGATAACATGTATTAAAATGCAACTTTTGAGAAAAATTTAAAAAATTTAAAAAAAAAAAAGAAAAGGAACAGTGGAATGAATCTATTCAAGTGCAAGCTTCTCAGCCCCCTGGATTTCCCTCACACCCAGCCATGCCTGACCAGTAATCCCCGAGTGATTGCCATGCACGGAAGCTCTGAAATACACATTGGGAATGGGTCAACTGCACAGAGTGCTTTGAAAAGCTCTGTGATGGAATTAGCAGCCCTGGTCTCAAGGAAAGTAACACAGTTCTGGTGTGGTGGGCCCAGTGGCACACTTATCTAACACAGACAAGTTGGCCATAATTACGACAATAAATCACAAGGACCCATGGAACTGCAGGGATTTGTGATTTTAACTAATTAATTGGGATAAGATGCTGCTTGACATAGCTAGGCAGGAAAAAATGTAAATTTGAGGACAGACACCTAAAGCAAATCATCCTAGGGAGATTCATGACCACTCTCACAGACCTGGAGCCCTAAAATGAGGCCCTGCAAAGCAGCCATAGTGTATCAAGAATTTTCCCCAAGCTTTTCCAGAGCAAACTGTGGCCATTTACCTGCATAACTATGATGAGAGAATGGGAAAGATGCAAACCATCTGCAGGAGTTATTACATACCTGCTCTTAAGTGACCTAAATCCCCAGGGACAGGAAATGCTACCATAACCTATCTGGCAGAAGGGGAGCCCTAGGAAGCCAGTGATGGACAATGTCTTTGCCCAAATCTCTCTCCAACTAGGTACAGCAGGGACAGTGACTGCAGTCATTTCCTCCATCTCAGGATGAGTAGGTGTAATAGATCTATTTAGCAATCAGCAGAATGTTCACATTGATTCCCTGATCTATAGAGTAGGAGCTGTTATAGCTGAAAGGCCTAATGTATTTTCCTGGAACTAACTCCTCTGCCAAGGTGGTAGATCAGAAGCAATACCTCATCTCTGAGGAACTACCAAGATTAGTTCCACTAGCACATCTGGAAAGATAGAGGGGTGGTGATTTCTATTGCATCTTAATGGAGAATCTCCTGCAAAGGCTTGTGCACATTCTAGATGAGTCATTAGTAGTTTTTTCACTAATTGAGTACTATTTGGTTTTTAATATGTATTTTTATTCATTTAATCCAAAATGAGCATAGGGGGTATTCTGGAATAGAGACAAATTAGTTATTATCATTCACAAAATAACAACTATGCCTCCTCTTCTGCTCAGATCTTTAATCCTAGAGCCACACCAGGAAAGCCAAATAGAAAACTCTGCAGTGTGGCTGGAGACTCCGTGTGCAAAGTACAGA
Source organism: Geosciurus inauris (assembly GCA_004024805.1). Lineage (NCBI taxonomy): Eukaryota > Metazoa > Chordata > Mammalia > Rodentia > Sciuridae > Geosciurus > Geosciurus inauris. The sequence goes on from PVHX01024336.1 coordinate 19,867, forward strand.
GAACAATGGATCTTCTCTCCTTATAAACAGGACAGAGGCAGCTGTCCCTTCCTTTTCTGTAATGAGTGAGCAAAGTCCTTTTTTCCTTGGAGATGAGATGAAAAGAACTCTAACCCTTTGGTAAGTAGATATAGCTCCTGCAGGAACCAGGTCCTCTTGTATGATTCCTTAAAAACTAGAGGTGTCTTAAGGTCCCTGCCTCATCCTCCCTGAAGGGTAAATGTCTGTGGAGGGTGGTTCCCATCTTTGTGGCACCTTGGGATTAAACTAGGGGAACAGTCTGAGAGGTGACTATGTGGTCTTCTTGGGGAAATAGATTTATTATCTCTTGGGCTCAGAGCAATTAACTAGACATATGACTACAGCCTGAGTCCTCACAAGTACATGAAAAGTAAAACATTGCTAGAAGTGAAGACAAAGGCTCTCTGTACTTTGTATACATTCCTGTGTCTCAGGAGGCAGAGATCTTTACAAGAGCACTCAGAAATTAGGAAAGACACTTCTGCCCATAAGATGCTGCTTGACATAGCCAAGCAGGAAAAAATGGGGGCCCCTCTTAACAAAATTGCAGGGTGAGAAGAAGATATGGATGGTCATCTCCAAAGCAAGATTTGGGAGCTATTGGCAAGAGAAAATGGAACAGATGCTAGCGACTTCACTAGTGAATGCTCACAATTTCAAAATAGTTGCTCCAGCAAATCCAGCACCAGAGTGAATGGCAAGCACCAGATACACAGTCAGAGGCTTATCTGTAGTACCCCCACAGGCTGTCATTGTCCTAGAGGGTTTCTGAAAATAACAAATAGATGAAAGGAAAAACTAAGGTTTACATGCTGGAAAAAAGGAAGCAACATTATTATTATCATCATCATCATTATTATTATTATTTATTTTAGACAAGCCATTTAATTATATTGAGCTTTTGTTTACTTATTTTTATCAATAAAAACAGTGAAAATAATTTCCTGACATTATCTCACATATGTGAAAGACATATATAAATGCAGACAGTTGATATAAACACATACAATCAAAAACATAGGCCAATAAAACTAATTCTCTTTTCTGTGCTCTTATAATTCAAATTTTGTAAGGAAAGAACACAAAAACTTTTTTAAAATTGTCTTATTTATAAAGAAAACTCACATGTAATACCTGTAAATATATTATTTATGCTTTAACTAATGAAGAAACTAGGAAAAATATAAGTTTTGTTGAATATACAGATAATTTTATTCATGCAGTATTTGCAGAGAAATAATTCACTTAATCAGAACATCACTACCCTGAATTTCACAGTTAATCCCACATGCAGATGGTACATTAGCAACATTATTATTATTTGTAGATATCATTGTACTCCAAAGGAATCAACTAAAAAATTATCAAAAATTAAAAGAATAAATCAAAATTAAGAAGCGGAATTGCAATAATTGGTAAATTTCCTACATGCAACAAGTCAACAGAAAACTCATGGAAACAAAAAAACAAAAAACAAAACAACAACAACATGAAGAACCAGTAGACAGCAGCCATGAAAAACTAATATGAAATGTATGGATGTTTAATAAATAAAATAATTTTAAAGATTCTTCTGAGAGATTACAAAAAAGACTGGAATCAGGGAAATGTCCAATTCTTGTGTTAGAAAGAAATAATGTAAATGTGTCAATTCTTCCCCAAGTAATTTATGATTTCACTAAACTCTTAGGTTCATATGGAAAAATACTCACATAATTACAGATAAGAAATTATGAAATAAAAGAACACTGTTAAAATCTTGCTTTGCCTCATATTAAAACAATTTAAAAGCTAAAATGATTGAACAGTTCAGTGGTTCATAAGAAAGTGTCAAGCCAATGGAAAAACTAGAAAGTCAACAAGCAAGCTCAAAAACAGATGTGGATTTACTGTCTAATAAAGTTGACACTCCAAATAAATGAGAAAAGAAATTAATTAACAAAATGGCAATGGAAAAACACTTCTTCCATTAGTTTCTGTTTACTTTTTATATATAGAAAATTTGTCATTTCTTATAATAGGCCACATTGTCAATTTCTCCCATTTCTTTTTTGTTTTTTTGTGACTTCCTTTGGAATATGGTGATATCTATAAGTAATAATATATTGGCTCCTCTTTTCTAATGTTTAATTTAGAAACAATTGCTAAATCCCTGCCTTACTTCTTGCATGAAACAAATTGAATAAATATTTAGATGAATAAAGATTTAAAACAATAAGTAAAGCTATAAAAAGTACTGAACTAAAAATAAAAAGAAATAATATCAGTTGCAGATTTACCCTGTGTCACATACAACCTCACCATTTCCTTGTGTGATAGGTACAAATGATGAATTAGAGTATATAGAAGTTGATTTACTTTGCCAAGATCATATGGCAAGTGTGATTTAAACACAGGCAATTGAACTCTAAAGACTATGGCCTCCCAATTCCAGGAGAAATCATGGGTGAATTTTTCTCTACCTAGTGCTATGGTTTGAATATAGTTTATGTCACCCAAGCCTTTACATGTTGAAATCTAATCTCTATTGTGAAGTATTTAGAAGATGGAAATTTCATTCAACTATGGTGTTTAGAGGTGGGGCCTTTGGGGATTAAGATCAAGTAAGTTTCTTAGCAACAACAAGGCGCTAAGCAACTCAGTGAGACCCTGTCTCTACATAAAACACAAAATAGAGTTGGGGATGTGGCTCAGTGGTCAAGTGCCCCTGAGTTCAATCTCCAGTACCAAAAAAAAAAAAAAAAAAAAAAAAAGATCAAATAAGTTATTAGAGTGTAGCTCCCATAATGAAATCTTGGTAGATTTATAAGAGGAAAAAAAAAAGACCAGCAAACACACACACACACACACACACACAGACACACGTTCCCTATCCCTAGCCATATAATGTTCTGCCAGCAGGAAGGTCATTACCAGAGCAGCCTCTCTACCTTGTGCCTCCAGAACCATGAGCCAAAATAAACCTCTTTTAGTTATAATTCACCTAGTCTTTGGTATTGTATTAATAGAAGCAGAAAATAGACTGATACATTCGCAGAAAATAAAAGTTTTGGTTTTTTTTTTTCCCCTCAAAATATGACCTAAAACCCAGAAACCACAAAGATAAAGATGGATCAATTTGATGTTACAAAAATCAAAGTTTTCTGCATGAAAAAATAATTAAATGAAAAGATAAAACAACTAAGAAAAATACAGGTATTTACAACTTTGCCATGTAAAAAGTGCTTGCAAATTAATATGAATGGAAAACCTGTAGTCAATAAAAAGTTGAGAAAGAAGCATAAATAAAAAAAGACATCCAGATGACTCCTTTAAAGAAATGGATTTATGACAATAAAAAGCCATTCTTGTTTGCCTTGCACATTTTAAAATATTTTAAAGTTTTAAATGTTAAAAAAGGTGTTAACAAGTATGTGTAAATGCACATTTTCATATAGTGTGTAAACTGCAACTTCCTATTTACAAAATAATTAGGCAATACTCTATCAAATGTCAAATGCACCTAACCTTTGACGGAAGTTCCACTGCGAGGAACCTACCCTCCATGATCATTGTTCACAGGTAGGAAGATGCCACAGAACCAATGACTTGGCAATACAGAAATCTAAAAGCAGTCTAGATGCCCATTATTTAGAAGACTGAGTAAAGTAGAAGACTGTATATCCACATCATTTTATTCAACCTCAGTTAAAATGGGCCACAAATTTCGATAGTATTATAAAAGCTTTGAAGATGTTGTTGACATAAGGGCATTTGATAATGAAGCTTTAGGTGACCCATGACCCATTGTTTAAGAAGAAGAAAAAGTGCCACTGCATCCGGCTATAAGTGAAGTTTTTAATAACAAGCTTTCATGGTTTTGATGCTACGGGTCAGCAGTCATGATAGACAGCTATAAAAACAAACCTCTAGCCGGGTGCAGTGGCGCACACTTGTAATCCCAGCACTTTGGGAGGCTGAGACATGAGAATCGCGAGTTCAAAGCCAGCCTCAGCAACGGTGAGGCTTGCTAAGCAACTCAGTGAGACTCTGTCTCTACATAAAACAAGAAACAGGGCTGGGGATGTGGCTCAGTGGTCGAGTGCCCCTGAGTTCAATCCCCGTACCAAATTAATTTTTGGTAAACAAACTTCACTTATGTAACTATTTTAGAGGATTGCACTTGTTTTCCTATAAACTGTTTGCAGATGACATGTAACTGCTTAATGACCTTGAGGCACTTACCCATTAACCATGATCTCCTGGGTCTTGTATTAAACTCATGAAAATGAGGCAATTTTTCTTAGAGTTAAGATTGTTATCTTTATTTTTATTTGCT
>PVHX01024337.1:0-24206 GCA_004024805.1 Geosciurus inauris
AAAAAAAAAAAAAGGCCCAATAATATGCTGTCTTCAAGAGACTCATCTTACAGGAAAAGACATCCACAAACTGAAAGTGAAACTGTGGGAAAGAACATATCACTCACATGGATCCCGCAAACAAGCAGGAATTTCCATCCTCATAACAAATAAAGTGGACTTCAAACCAACGATAGTGAAAAGAGATAAAAAAGGTCATTTCATACTTCTTAAGGGAATCATACATCAACAAGATATAACAATCATAAATATCTATGCCCAAATAATGGGGCTTCTATGTATGTCAAACAAATCCTTCTCAAATACAAGAATCAAATAGACCACAACACAATAACACTTGGAGACTTTAACACAGCTCTGTAACCATGGGATAGATCTTCCAAACAAAAACTTCATAAAGAAACCATAAACCTCAATGAAACTATCAATAATTTAGACTTCACAGACATATATACTGTTCCATCTATCAAGGAGTGAATGCACTTTTTTTCTCAGCTGCACATGGATCCTTTTCCAAAATACATCATATGCTATGTCACAAAGCCAGTCTTAGCAAATACAAAAAAATAGAGATTCTACCCTGCATCCTATCTGACCACAATGGAATAAAATTACATATCAATGACAGATTAAAAGACAGAAACTACTCCATCACCTGGAAACTAAATAATAGGCTATTGAATGATGCATGGATAACAGATGACATCAAGGAAGAGATAAAAAACATTCTTAGAGGCAAATGAAAACTCTGACACAACATACCAAAATCTCTGGGATGCCATGAAGGCAGTGCTAAGAGGAAAGTTCATAGCACTAACCTCATTCATTAGAAGAAGTAGAAGTCAACAAATAAATGAATTGACTCTTCACCTCAAAGCCTTCAAAAAGGAAGAACAAATTAACACCCAACAAAGTAGAAGACAGGAAATAATCAAAATTAGGGCTGAAATCAATGAAATTGAAACAAAAGAAACAATTCAAAAAATTGACAAAAAATCAAAAAGCTGGTTCTTTGAAAAAATAAACAAAATTGACAAACCCTTTAGACACCCTAATGAAAAGGAGGAGGGAGAAAACCCAAATTACTAAAATTCGTGATGAAAAAGGAAATGTCACGACAGACACTACTGAAAAACAGAGGATAATTAGAAACTATTTTGAAAATTTATACTCCAGTAAAATAGAAAACCATGAAGACACCGACAAATTTCTAGAGGCATATGACCTAACCAAACTGAACCAGGAGGATATACACAAGTTAAACAGATCAATTTCAAGCAAGGAAATAGAAGATGCCATCAAGAGCCTTCCAACCAAGAAAAGCCCAGGTCCAGATGGATTCTCAGCTGAGTTCTACAAGACCTTCAAAGAAGAACTAATACCAATTCTCCTCAAACTATTTCATGAAAGAGAAAAGGAGGGAACCCTCCCACACTCATTCTATGAGGCAAGTATCACCCTGATTCCAAAACCAGACAGAGACACATCAAAGAAAGAAAACTTCAGACCAATAACCCTGATGAACATAGATGCAAAAATTCTCAATAAAATTCTGGCAAATCGCATACAAAAACATATCAAAATAATAGTGCACCATGATCAAGTGAGGTTCATCCCAGGGATGCAAGGTTGGTTCAACACACAGAAATCAATTAACGTTATACATCACATCAATAGACTTAAAGATAAGAATCACATGATTTTGTCAATCGTTGCAGAGAAGGCATTTGACAAAATACAACACCCTTTTATGCTCAAAACACTAGAAAAACTTGGGATAGTAGGAACATTCCTCAACTTTGTAAAAGCTCTCTATGCTAAACCCAAGGCCAACATCATCCTAAATGGAAAAAAATTGGAATCATTCCTTCTGACAACAGGAACTAGACAGGGATGTCCTCTCTCCCCACTGCTATTCAACATAATCCTTGAAACACTAGCCAGAGCAACTAGACAGACGAAAGTAATTAAAGGGATACGAACTGGAAATGAAGAACTCAAGCTATTATTATTTGCGGATGACATGATTCTATACTTAGAGGATCCAAAACATTGTACCAGAAAACTTCTAGAATTAATAAATGAATTAAGCAGGCCTGGGGTTATGGCGCAGTGGTAGCGTCCTCGCCTAGCATGCAGGAGGCACTGGGTTCGATCCTCAGCACCACATAAAAATAAAGATATTCTGTCCACCCAGAACTATAAAATAAATATTAAAAAAAATGAATTAAGCAAAGTAGAGGATATAAAATCAACACCCACAAATCAATTGCATTTCTATACATCAGTGATAAACCCTCTGAAAGAGAAATTAGGAAAACTATCCCATGCACAATAGCCTCAAAAAAAAAAAAATTAAATACCTGGGAATCAATTGAACAAAAGAGGTGAAAGACCTCTACAATGCAAAGTACAAGACACCGAAGAAAGAAATTGAAGAAGACCTTAGAGGATGAAATAATCTCCCATGCTCCTGGATAGGCAGAATCAATATTGTCACAATGTCCATACTACCTAAAGTGCTATATAGATTCAATGCAATCCCAATTAAAATCCCAACATTATTTCTTATAGAAATAGAAAAGGCAATCATGAAGAATAAGAGACCCAGAATAGCCAAAGCATTCCTTAGCTAGAAGAGTGAAGCAGGAGGCATCACAATACCAGACATCAGATTATACTACAAAGCTATAGTAACAAAAATGGCATGGTACTGGCTCCAAAATAGACATGTAGACCAGTGGTATAGAATAGAAGACACAGAGACGAACCCACTTACATAATGTTACCTTATACTAGATAAAGGAGCCAAACACGTACACTGGAGAAAAGATAGCCTCTTTAACAAACAGTGCTGGGAAAACTGGAAATCCATATGCAGCAAATTGAAACTAAACCCCTATCTCTCACTATGCACACAATTTAACTCAAAGTGGATCAAGGACCTGGGAATCAGTCCAGAGACCCAACGCCTAAGAGAAGAAAAATAGGCCCAAATCTACATCATGTCGGATTAGGACCATACTTCCTAAACAAGACTCCTATAGCACAAGAAGTAAAATCAAGAATCAACAAATGGGATGGATTCAAACTAAAAAGCTTCTTCTCAGCAAAGGAAATAATCAATGAAGTGAACAGAGAGCCGTATTCTGGGAACAAATCTTTGCCACACGCACATCCGAAAGAGCACTAATCTCTAGGATATGTAAAGAACTCAAAAAACTTAACACCAAAAAAACTAACAACCCAATCAATAAATGGGCCAAAGACCTAAACACAAACTTTTCAGAAGAAGATATACAATCCATCAACAGACATATGAAAAACGGTCAACATCTCTAGCAATCAGAGAAATGCAAATCAAAAGTACCCTAAGATTCCATCTCACGCCAGTCAGAATGGCAATTATCAAGAATACAAACAGTAAGTGTTGGCGAGGTTGTGGGGAAAAAGGCACACTCATACATTGCTGGTGGACCTGCAAATTGGTACAACCAACCTGGAAAGCAGTATGGAGATTCCTTAGAAAACTTGGAATGGAACCACCATTTGAGCCTGCTATCCCACTCCTCGGTCTATACCCAGAAGACTTAAAAACAGCAAACCATAGTGCTGCGGCCACTTCAATGTTTATAGCAGCTCAATTCACAATAGCTAAACTGTGGAACCAACCTAGATGCCCTTCAATAGATGACTGGATAAATAAACTGTGGCATATATACACAATGGAATATTACTCAGCAATAAAAGAGAATAAAATTATGGCATTTGCAGGTAAATGGATGGAGTTGGAGAATATCATGCTAAGTGAAGTAAGCCAATCTCAGAAATCCAAATGCCAAATGTACTTGTTGATAAGTGGATGCTTATCCAAAATGTGGGTAAGGTCATGAGAACAATGGGGGAACTCTGTTCACAGGGGTATAAGGGGGAAGGGGTCATGGGGACAGTAAAAGTGGTGGAATATGATGGTCATCATAGCCCCAACTTTTTGTATGACTGCATATATGTTGTGATTGTATACAACTTACAACTAGATGATTGATATGTTATCCTCTATCTATGTCTAATGAATCAAATTGCACTCTGATATCATGTAAGCCTAAATAGAGCAAATAAATAAATTTTAAAAAAGTCAGAGTCCTGCTTAACTTAACCCCTCTCCTAGAGTTACTTTGAGCTGCATTGCCAACCTAAATCACTTCCTAAAGACTAAATATAAATGTAACAATAATTGATAATACTTTTAAGAATGTTGGCCTTAGAGATTTTTCTTGAGTCAAAACAGCAGCTTTTAAAACAAAAGCAAGGGCTGGGGTTGTGGCTCAGTGGCAGAGCACTTGCCTAGCATGTGTGGGGCACTGGGTTTGATTCTCAGCACCACATATAAATAAATGAATAAAATAATGGCCTATCAATGTATAAAAAATATTAAAAAAAACCCAAAAAACAAAAGCAAAATGGAAATACAAATAAATGGTACTGGCTTAATGCTATTAATATTTTTTGAAGTTTCTACCTTTAGATTATATATCTGATTCATATTAAAATACTACTAATAAGCACTGTTTTATTAAAAAATTCTAACTTCAATAAATAATTTGTACTCTACATGGGTAAAGTTATATACTACAATTTACACTAAGGTTTTCTATAGCCATACATTCTCTGTACATTTTATAATGTTTTGTTGTTGTTTTCTTTTACTGGGTTTACACCTTGATGGTAAAACTCTATTTCTTTTGGGTGTTTCTCATGTTTTAGCATTTATATAAAGAAACTGATCCGTGTAAATACTTTTCATGCTTTCTTCTCAATATTTTTTTTTTTTGGTATTGGAGATTGACTCAGGGCATTGGACCACTGAGCCACATCCCCAGCCCTATTTTGTGTTTTATGTAGAGACAGGGTCTCACTGAGTTGCTTAGTGCCTCGCCATTGCTGAGGCTGGCTTTGAACTTGCGATTCTCCTGTCTCAGCCTCCCTAAGTGCTGGGATTACAGGCTTGCGCCACCGAGCCCAGCTTTTTTCTCAATATTTAAACCACTAGTTATTATATGATATCTCTCTCTCACCCCTAATAATTTCAGCTCTCACTGAAGCTCTGGACACCTCACCCTCCTAGATGGAGCAATGGCTATACTGCTCATTATACACTACTCTCCTTATAGGGGAAAAAGAAACCCATATAATTAAGGCTCTAAAGGAAGCAATGCTATTCATGGGTGTCCTATGGGCAATCAAAATAGACAATGGGCCTTATTTTTTGAGCCAAGTCCTACAGGGATTTTTTGCCCAATGGCATATTTAAACATTCCACTGGAATTCCATACAACCCAAGAGGACAAGCCATCATAAAGTGACATAATAAAACTATAAAGGAACAATTACAAAAACAAAAAGGGGGAACCAACCCTCATGATCAGCTACAAATGGCTATGCTCACATTAAATATTTTAAATTTTTCAAAAGAACAACCTTTAACAGCTTTCCACAGACATTGGTCCAATCAGACGCCTTATATCAAGATTGAGGTCTAATGGAAGGACCCCCTAACAGGATGTTGGCATGGACCTGACCCCCTTATAAGTGCGGGTTGAGGCTTTGGATATGTTTTCCCAATAGGTGAATCAAGTCCTATTTGGGTACCCGCTAGGAACCTTAAATATTGTCTCCTTGAACAAATTGATAACACAAGAGCATCTACTCTTGAGAGGCGATCTCTCTTGTTAATTTACAGGAATGATCCCCTGTAAACGACCGTGGTGGACTGCTTGCCTGGTGCTGACTGGAATTCTGACAGAGCCTCCAATTCTACAACGGCACCCAGCCTTAACAGAGGGACTTTAGAATCACTGCCGCTGTGATCGCTACTATGGCTGCATCTGCCGCTGCTGCAACTGCTGTTGCCATCGCGATCACACAAATTACTCAAACTGCCCAGAAGCTCCAAGAGGTCATTCGTGATGTTTCTCATATACAAGAACAACATTTGACTCTCAGCAATCACCTCGCTGGGGGTATTATGATCCTCTAGCAAGAAATGGACATTCTATCAGAGCAATTGACAGTATTATCTATACAACACAGACACCTTTGTAATTCCCTCTATGTCCACTCCTGTCAATCCTTTCTGGAGATTAATGCTACTCAAATGATAAAAAATTACTCCACCTACATCAGGGGAACCTAGAATGATAAGATCTTAAATTTGTCCTCCCAATTGTCCTTGATTGTTAAGCTCAACCATACAAAGGTGGAAACTTTGCCTTCTGCCCAATTTTTACTGCCATGTGGCAAAAACACACAAGCCTCTTCCAAATTTAGCCCTATTGGGCATTAATGGTCTCATCCTTCTTCTGTTGCCTTTCATTACCAGGTGCTGGAAATGCAAGCCCAGCTCCAAAACAAGATCACAATGCTAGCACAGGTGCTTGAAGAACACCCCCAAATCCCTTGAGACCCCTGGGTCTATGTGGCCTTGCAGGAAATCCAAAGGCCTTAAGGTATGGGCCCACCATGAGGCTGGAATGGTAGCCAATGATGGGTAAGACCCCCTGAAACATGGAAGCGACCTAAGACAGGCACATTCCTGAGGTGGACCATACAAAACAAAAAAGGGGGACTTGTGGAGTGCTAGCTCTATGCTATGCCCTTATGATTAGCCATTGTGTGTAAATGGGAAAGGCACAAAGGAAGGAGGAACTATGTAATTGGATTACTGTTGGTTCCGTGAACGTGCAGTTCGTGGACAGAATTCAGGGGGCTTACGTGCCTTGCCACATGGACAGCTGTTGCCTACGTGCATTGTCTCTGATTGGCCAAAGGGCCCTGTAAGTTGAATGCTTGTTCCACAAATAAACGGGTGCCTGCTCTGACTGGACTCCCTAGCGTGTCTGATTGTCCTGCGGTGGCGACGGCTGGGAAGGGATGGCTAGTCGGCTCCAACTCTTCCCAACTTCCATGGCTAGGTAAATGTGGGGGTGCCCCTTCGACCCACTGGCTTGGGATGGACTGCGACCCCCGCATTATTTATTATTATTATTATTATTATTATTGTTATTATTATTATTATTATATTATTCTCCTTCTCCTTCTCCTCTTCCTCTAAATCCTCCTCCTTTTTTTTTTTTTGGTATTGAGGATTGTACCTAAACACTGAACCACATCCCCAGCCCTTATTTATTTATTTATTTATTTATTTATTTATTTTGAGGCAGGGTCTCACTGAGCTGCTTTGGGCCCTGTTGAGTTGCTGAAGGTGACTTTGAGTTACAATCTTCCTGCCTCAGCCTCCTGAGGTGGAAGAATTATGGGTGTGCACCACCGCACTCAGCTAGAAAAAGCTTCTTCTAAATTTAATTGTAAAACAAATTAACTATCAATAATAGTTTAAACCTTCAAAATTTTTATTAAAATCTACTTTATTTCAAAGAGCACCTTAAGAGAGACTGTGTTTAATGAACCTCCCATTAATGGGGTTCTATTTCTTAATTTTTCCCAAGCATGAACTTTAGGACTGCAGTTGTAGCTCAGTGGTAGAGCACTTGCTAGCATGTGTGAGGCATTGGATTTGATCTTCAGCATCATGTAAAAATAAGTAAAGGTATAAAAACCCACAACACTATAAAAAATTTTTTAAAAATGTTTCTAAAAAACATAAATTTTATACTAGAGTTAAAGCAACTGCAGTTGCTCTTTCCTTAAATACAAATTTTGTTCTCCCTTCTGTCCCTTGGTCTTCACTTTTTGTATGTGTGTGTGTGGTACTTGGTATTGAACCCTGGGGCCTCACTTATGCTAGGCAAGCTCTCTAATACTGAGCTATGTCCCCCCTCCCCTTCCTTAGTTTTCTATACATGCCCCCCACCTGAACTCTAATTTTGTTCTAGATTCATCATCTTTAAAATCCATTCCACAGAAACAGAGGATACTTGGGTTCAAATAGAGATTCTTACATTCAAATAGAGATAAAATTTGGAACTTTTGCTTATCTTTACTCATATTAATTCAAGTGTTTTCAATCTTTTGAAAATATGGAATTCTATCTTTTCTCCAATATCTATGAAATTGATATGATGTTGAAGACATTTCACTTAACAGAATAAATGGTCAAGAGATAATTCATTCAAGATGGTTGTGAAAAATAAATTTTTTAAAAATGGAAAAGTACACAAATAAAAACCCTGAAAAATAAAATAACTACTGCAATAGAGAAGATTCAACTCAATTCTAATGAAACAAAATGTGAGAGAGTTTCTACTGGCTAGATTAACTTCTGGAAAAGTACTGGAGAAGGTTAGGAAGGAGATGGATCAATGTGATCAGGCCATTTGTATTTGCTAATTGGTACTTGAAGTTCCCAGGTTAGGTTCCTGCTCTCTCATAGAGTTTGGGTGATAGGGCACTATATCTCCTTAGCTCATTAATTTTCAAAGAGATGGCCATTAGGCCCTTGAAAAAGATGTTCCTGGGTTTTAAAACTAACAAAATGCTCAAAGAAGATTTATCTATATTTCAAAGAGGAAGAGAACAAATTTTCAATTATAAGACTTCTGAAGTTAGGGGATATACAAAAAGAGAGGTGAGGGGCTTGTAGCCAGGAAGAAGTTAAGACTAAACCTGAAGTTTAGACAAACTGAGAGGAATATTAAGGTCATTAAGGTTAAGGTCATGCTAGCCTTCCCTTTTAAAACTCCATTAGTACAGCAACAATAGTGTTTTCCTGACAGTCATTGTATTTGGAAAAGTCGTGTATTTTTGGTAGCAGGTTTGTGTTTTACAAAAGGAGAGACTGAATCAATACCCATCAAATATAATTTTTCAGTATTACTTTTTCTGCTTTATGAAAAGATTGATTAGAAGCAGCTCTTCCTCATTTCCCTCAGTAATCATAAATTCTGAGGCAAGTTTTTGAAAGTAATATCTTCATTAAAAAGTACAATCTAAGATACTATTTTTCTGAAAGATTTAAAGCTGATCGCATCAAGTTTATTTTCCTTCTTGAACAGTTTAAAGCACAGCTTGTTCAGGTCACAGATGTAGACTCTAGTGAGCTGAGTGTTTAACTGTTTTTTGCTCTCACCTTCGTTTTTCTTTGGTTTACTGTCATCTGGGACAATCTGCTTAACTGCTTAGAATTTCACTTCCATAGCTCCTGGCAGATTAACAGCTCCTTCTGTTTTCCTGAAAGTGGCATGTTGAGAACTATTTGACTGATACAGAATGCCTCAGGCTTTTAGGAGAGACTCCACATTAGCACTCTATTAACAAAGGAAATCTGTAGAATTCCTTGTATTTAGGCTGTATTGATACATCTATACACAACTCTCATATATGTTTCTGAAATTCAATAAAATTTGTTTGTAATCTCTTCATATTCATGCTTAAAAAATTACCTAGAAGGTAATTATCCTTCTTTCAGGAATACCACTTGATATACTAATGAGGGATGGGAAGATGGGAGGAGAGAGACAAGAAAAAAACAAAGAACAATAAAATATTGTGCTATTGTTGCTGGGTGAAATCTGTTTTAGACAAATATATTTTCAAGCCTTTTCATCTGTGACTATTATTCAGTAGTTGAAAGCTCTTCATGGAATTACTCTACAATTTTATTATAAAAGAAAAAAATAGCAGACCTTGTAACTATTTATATCCTGAAAAAACACAAACAACAAACAAACAAACAAACGCCCCATCTGCTTAGGCAACAAAGCAGTCCCAAGGATGTGACTAAACTCAGTTCCTTCTAATATATTTTTCACCTCTTATGACCAGTACCTTTCCACAGTAACACATTACTTAAAGTAACAATTACCCTGTGATTTAGATAGTTTTACATAAAATGTTGCAAAGGCACAAGAACAGTATTTACATAAAACTGTAAGATATGACTGTTTAGATGCAAAGTTCAGGAAAAAAATGAAGTTACCTTTGACTTTAGCTACAATTTTAGAAAGTAAACCACTTTCACTTTTCAGGCTGGGAGAAAAAGTCAATTTCTTTCAAGGACATATGTGAAATGGAAAATACAAGGTAGGATTCTGATACTTGGAAGGTTCTGTTGAACGCATGTGGTAAAGAATGCTTTGGAGCGTTCATTTCTGTACTTCTCCAGCAACTCACGCCAAATTATCTTCCATGTTTATAACTGACTGAAGGCACAGGGAAGGAGAATTGGAACAAAAACTACTTTTAAGTTTCACTTTGAGAAAGTTGGGTCTTGTCAGGTTCTCAGAGTATTGCAATGTTCACTTCTCAATGAAACCTTGTCAGTTAGGAGCATCAATATTACCTTTATAGTTGTGGAAATATATAGGGGAGCAAATGGCTCAAGACCATGCCATGTATTAATTGTTTTCAGAAGTCAAATGAACATTAATTAGTCTCATTCAAAAACCCATATGGATATTTATTGTGCTGTACTATTTTTGAAATACAGAGTGCTGTTCCATTCTAATAGATCCAGTGATATTTTTATATGAGTGCTCTTTTGTTGTCATTAGCATCAGAAATCTGCACATTTTGTTTAAAAGAATTACACTTTCTTCTCAGTTAAATAAACCATTTAAAAGTTACACATAAATGCAATTCTAATAGTAACAAATTTTTAAGCAGGAGGGGCACATTAACATTATATATTTTGAAAAGCTCATATTAGAGAATCTCATAGCTGAAGTACTTGGTTTAATTTTAAAGTTTCTGAAAATAATAAATCTAAGAAATAATAGGTATTACATGTTGGATGACCACAGTGAAAAACCAGGGCACTCTTATACACATTTTGCTCAAGGGCAGTTTCAATCAAACAAACCCTAACAGGCCGTAGGACTTCTTTAGAGGGTGAAAAAGTTGTTTTATAATGAGAAATAATGTAATAATAATAATGTTGTCTTATAATAAGAAATAATGTAATCTCATCAGTGGAACTCTGTTCTTTGTGATATTAAGGAATATAGATGAAAATCAGGGCAGTTTAGAGGGGCTGAATCCAGCTCCAGAAGTTTGTACATCTCAGGTCTCATTCCAAAATTGCTGAAATATAATCTGAATTTTAGAGGATCTCCAGTAATTCTTCTGCATAGAAGATGTTGAGAACTACCACCTTAAAGCAAGAAGATCAAGGGATCTTCTAATTCCTTCTTATAAAGTAATGGTTTGGTCCTCAATCTAATTTGTTCATCAAAATTGTTGGTGTGACATAATAACTCTCTCATTATAGTCTTGTTGAATCAGAAAATTCATGGCTTGGAGATAAAGCATATGACCCTTGAACTTCTGAATCTGGTTTATTTTGCTTAAAATAATCTTCTCAAGTTCTCTCCATCTTCCTGCAGATGACATAATTTCATTTTATTTTTACAACTGAATAAAACTCCATTGTGTATATATACATTTTCTTTATCCATTTACCTGTTGATGGATACTAAACGAATTTTTAAATTTACCTTACCTGTATTTTCAAATGATACAGGAAAACCTAAAAATTATACAAATCTATGGGGTACCATGTGATGTTTTGATACATGTATAATTTTATTAGGTGATTGAACTAGCTGTCTATACAGTGGAGATATTTTCACAATTTAGTAGCTTTAAACAACATCCATTTTTATCTCATAATTTCTAAAGACAGAAGTCTGGGCACAATTTAACTAGATTCTCTTCTTTAGAGTACAAGCAAGTCTCATTCCAGATTTTGGCTTGGGCTACAGATTCATTAGACACTTGATTAGAAAAAGATCTGCTTCCAAGTTCCTCTACATTATTGGCAGATTTCATCTTTACGTGGTTATAGCACAGAAGTTTCATGGTTCCTTGTGAATTGTTGGCGATAGCTCTTGGCTTGCAAAAACTACCCACAGTTTCTTACTATGTTGCCATTTGCATGGGCCCTCTCAAAATACGACGTCTTACTCCTTCAAAGTCAGCAGTGGAGGCTTCCTCTGTCTACTATGCTGACAGAATCTATAAGATAACGTAATTATGAGAGTGATATCTCATCACTTGTTATCATCCATTAGTTGGAAGCGTGTAATGTGTACCAGTTACATTTAAGAAGAAAGGATTAGGCAAAGGCATGGTTCACTGGGGGTCACTTTAGGGTATGTTCATCACAGTCCTTCTGATCTCCATGGATTTATGTTCTTCTTACATGCAAATATATTCCCCTATCATTTCAAAGTCCCCAAATCTCATACCATTATAACATCAGCCCAAAGTAAAAAAATCTTATTATCTAAATTATGAAAATTTGTGCTTAGACACCAGATTTGGTTTTTTTGTGTTCCTGACACACAGATTTAAGTTTCTGTGTGTCAGGAATCCAGGTTTGGATTATCTGGTTCCTCTACTCAGGGTCTCACAAACCTGTAACCAATTTGTCAGCTGAGCTGCATTCTTACCGGGGATTCCACTAGGAAATGAAGAGCTTCTAAGCTCAGTCAGATCATTGAAAGAATTTACTTTCTTGCAAATGTATGACTAAAAGTCCTGGCTTTTCACTGGCTAAGCAATGGATTAGGTAGCAGAGAAATGTAGTCAGCCTGGGGCTGGGAGCCCCCAGATAATAGCCAAGAATAATACAGAGACCTCACTCCTGGGTCAAATAGAGATGAGTTCTGTTAACAATTTGAAAAAGCCTGGATTGAGGCCATTCCCCTTGTGAGATTAGTTCTGGACAACATCTGAATCATTGTGGGTTTTTTTTTTTTTTTTTTGGTACTGGGGATTGAACTCAGGGGCACTCGACCACTGAGCCACATCCCCAGCCTTATTTTGTGTTTTATGTAGAGACAGGGTCTCACTGAGTTGCTTAGTGCCTCGCCGTTGCTGAGGCTGGCTTTGAACTCGCGATTCTCCTGTCTCAGCCTCCCTAAGTGCTGGGATTACAAACGTGAGCCACCGCGCCCGGCGGAATCATTGTGGTTTGACCGGGAGAATGATGATATTTATAGTTTACTTTTCCCATCTCATGTCACTTTTATTTACTATGTAAACATGAGCAAGTTATTAGCTATTTTTACTTAATTTCCTCATACATACAACAATATAAAATGGTAATTAAACTCAGATTCTATAATCAACTTCATTCTATAATGTGAAGTTCCCGAGTTCACATCCTAGTTTTGCTTTATATTTGTTCTTAACTTCTATAAGACTCAATTTTCTCTACTAAATAATGCTGTTGTATCATAGCATTTTTGTGAGAACTGAATGAGATACGCATACAATATCTAGCATATAGTAAATATAAAGTATTAATGTTTGTACATACTATTATACTGGAGGAAGTTTCATGAGCATTCTTCTGTATGTAAAAATAAGTAACTATTTGTAAAATACTTTCTAGGATCCAAGATTATAAATGACAATGTTTGACATATTAATTAATTTTAAAAAATCTGTGCAACCTTAAGATATAATTATTTTTCTTAATGTCAAGGAAACAGGTAATTTTTCAATGCATTGCCAGAAGAGTTATATTAATTTGAGACAGTACATTAAATTAACAAACTCTATGAATTCCTTAGATCTCAGGATTATTACCTTGTCAGCATGGCAGCTTCCTAAATGAGTTTTAATTCACAGTCTGTTTATTATTTTCACAGTTATATATTCTAAAAATTGAAGTCCTCAGGAAATTAGAGCAAAAGGACAGTCTGTAGGGTTCTGTCATATCTAGGCGTCAATCAAAAGTATGATTCTTGGTAGCATATTGCTAGCACTCTTATTATCTACTTCTTTGCTAGTGTGATTTTTTTTTATCTAACCACCATAGTATCTATAGCTTCAGTTATGCCTTCTCATTAATAGTTTTTTCTCAGCACTGCTCTGTGCCACTTTCTTTTTATAAGCATCCCAACAGTTGTCTTAGGTTCACACATTTGGATGTCTAAAGAAACTAGGTGCAAATAAATAAAATCTCTAATTTTGGCAGGTTAATAAAAGCCATATACCTTATATTTATGTGACAAAATGAATCTTAAATTATGAATCAGAATATGTGGGTTCTCAACAGGTATCTAGCTATGTTAAGGAATATTTAAGACCTTGGTTCTCTTCATTTTGTGTGGCAATTGAAT
This sequence comes from Geosciurus inauris, assembly GCA_004024805.1. NCBI lineage: Eukaryota > Metazoa > Chordata > Mammalia > Rodentia > Sciuridae > Geosciurus > Geosciurus inauris. The sequence continues at coordinate 14,088 of PVHX01024337.1, forward strand.
TAGATATTAATATCCTTTGGACTTCCAAGCCTATGCTTCCATATTCTTTAGATTATATTTAATAGATGAAAATAATTGTCTGTGCCAGAAATAGAAATGAGTTGAGAAAAAATTTTTGAATAGCATTACATAACAATTTTCTGGAGGCATAAGAAATTTTGGAATAATGTTCTTCAAAATGACATGGACCAGCCTTTTCCTCTCTTATATGCCAGCTCTGCTGTAGATTAGCATCACAGTATCAATTTAGGACTGTGAATTAACTATTGGAAAGGATGACTTTTCTTGATTCACACAGTTGGGAACAAAATTTTTCAAATCAAACCTCAGATAGCAGAATTTTGGGAATGTCTTATAAAGGCAGATAATCACTAAGTTCTTGTTATTTAAATATATAAATCTCATGTTTAATGCCCAGATTCTCATTAGTGCTAAAAAAAAGTTAATTTTGTTTGCTTAATCTTTATTCAAGACATGTATAATGCTTGTTCAAGGTTGCATTGCATTGTGATTATTAAAAGTTAATTACCCTGCATATTCCTAAAAAATAAAGTGCACTTGGCTCTTTTATATTCAAACATTGATTTTTAAAAATTTTATGAAAACATAAGTGTAGTTAGATTTCATATATATTACATATATAATATAGACTATAAAGATATATATTTATAAATACACACATACACATACAGAGATGTTCCAACATGAAACAATCACATGGTCAAGAGGTAGAATGTCATGCCACCTTTCATTATCACTGATGAAAATGGCACTAGAATCCAAGATTAAGTGATGAAAGATGAAAGGAGCATTCACTTAAAATTTTCCCACCTCTGGTGAATCAGTGCCCAAGGCAAAATCCTTTTCCAGAATGTGTGTGTACAGAGAATATGTAACATTTCATACCCAAAAAGCTAGTTGCTAATGAAAGAACTAGTTCACCTGGGGGAAAGATGCGTAGTTGGACTTTGTCCCCTCCACAGTGTTGCATACTCTTTAAAGAGATAAGAGAGGAAAACTGGAATTAAGGAAAGGGAGCTGTATTTGTTTTCTTAGAACATAGTGATATCATGATTTGATAATTACAATTTCCAATTTAAGTTTATATGTAGATTTGATTACTTATAGCCATTCTAAAGTCTCATATTATTTTACAATGCTAGAGTTAAAAAAATTTGAAATGCTTGTAAAATATACATTAGATGAAGAATCAAGAAAATTACTTGATTTGCAGGAAAATGGATGGAACTAGAAAATATTATGTCAAGTGAAATAAGCCAAACTCAGATGGTCAAAATTAAGTTTTCTCATATAAGTGGAAGCTAGAGAGGAAAAAGGAAAAGAAAGGTGGGGGCAGATCTCATGGTAATCAAAGGGAGATCAGTTTGGAAAGAGACCAAGAGGTGGAAGGCAGTGATGGGAAGGGCTGGGAAGTAATATCAGCTTAATTATTATAATGTTATATTGTGTGCATGTACAAATATTTAACAACAAATCTCATCATTGTGTACAACTATTATGCACCAATAAAAAAGGTGGAAATTGGTAAACAAAACACACGCAAAAAAAGTTTCTTAAATTTCCTATTTTTATTTTCAATGAGCACATATGTGATATATAAACATATACACACATATTATATATGTATGTACTTATTTATATATACACACTCATATATATAATGTTCATTATACACACATGCACACACACACTCATTTTCACAATATTCATTGGGTGGCTGAAAATCCTCGCTTCATATATTGTGACAGAAATGCTTTTTTCCCACCTCTTATTCTTACATTATCCTTACATAGTCTTATACTCACTAAATTTTCTGCTGGCTTCATTTATTCTACGGGAAGAATTCTGTCCTTTCTCTTTATCGTCCCCCAATAGCCAACTTCTTTTGTATGTCACTTAATTCTAGGTTTATGTTAAAAGCAGGAGCAGACTTCTGTTTTCCTTGTGCACCTAAACCTTAGACAAACTTTGGGCTCTTGGGTGTCAGGGAGGGGCTGTTTCAGAAATCTACTCTTCTTTTCTGTTTAGCACAGTAGGGAGATTACTAACTCCTCCCTGACTTTATAAACCTCTTTTTGGACATAGGATCCTATGTCCAGGGGCAGAGAGTGCTTAAATTTGTCACACCTCCACTATTGAGGTATTACTTGTGCCTAGGACATGAGCAGTTTATCTACATTTTCCCCAGAGACAGATATTGTTCTTTCTACTTCTCCAGAAGAAAGTATCCTTACATGCATCTTTGAAACAAGAATATCTGTTGCTCTTTCTGCAACAGAATAAGAGAAAATCTAAACTGGAGTCTTTGGATGCATAGGAGAAAAAGATTTTGAGAGTCACAGGGATTTGTGCCTGTTCCCAAGAAACTAATGATTTACTACAAATTTTAAAACCAAGGTGGGTTCTTCCAGTGTCCTGCTCTGCTCCCTTTCCTGTTTATGATCATTTCATACAGGCATTTGGAAAAGATTGTGAGTGAACACAAATTCCTTTTGGGCCTGGGGCCTCAGGTTTTAGTAACTGATATGGTAGCCCCTACTTAGCCTTTAAAAATGCTAAAATTTTAGCTCATTTCATTTTATGCTCTTGCCATCTCTGTATTTTTTGTTCTGACAGAAGACAAATAGTTCATTTATCCCATTCTTATTTGGACAAGTTAGCTACTCTTTGGAATTCACTTTCTTTGGTATCTTGAGATATCAATTCCCCCATGAACTCAAAAATAATTGTGATTATAGATTGCCTGTATTATTTTAATTATAATAATACAGATGAATATTCTCCTGTAGATTCTGGAAGTGAACAACCATAATACTCCCTTCAGAGTTTTACCAAAAAAATTTTTTTAAATATATTTATTTTCTTTATTCTGTAAGAGGGTAAAGATCAGTGAATCCAATTTCTTTTTAGCACATAATCTAAATGAATAACCTACTTATAAATTATTGTTTAGTTTATAATTGTGCTTTTAACTGCTTTGTTTATCACAGGGAGCATGACAGAAATGTCCTGCCAAATACCTTGCAGTAGGGTTTTGGTTAGGTAACTTGGTCCATACCTATTAGGTAATATTGTACAGCTTATTGAAATCAATGCTGTACCAGTTGTTTCCTTTGACGAATTTATCCATTTTATTAAAAATTCTATTTTTTTGTTACCAAGTATTCTGTTGTATTTCCCATTTATGTTTGTTTGCTCTATTATGGTGTGCTAGATTTTATTCCTTATTTTGATTCCTTGGGATTATTAGGCTCAACAAGGTAAGAAAAAAATCAAAATAGCATATATTTAGATTTGTGAATCTAAATATATGCTATTTGCATATGTAGTTTTATCATACCAAAATTTACAGACAGATCAATAAATGTAGACACAGATGTATAGCTATAATAATTCTCTTTGGTGAATTTAACAGGAAATTCTATCTTTTATAGAAGAAATAAAACAAATTTATGCAAACTACTTGAGAAAAATAGAAGAACACTTTTTAACTTATTACTGAGGTCAGCATAGCCATCATAACAAAACTGAAAAACATTTAGATTTAGAAAAAATGAATTTGTTAAAAAATACTCTTGAATATGAACATCAAAATTCTTTTTTTTTTTTTTTTGGTACTGGGGATTGAGCTCAGGAGTACTCTACCACTATAGTACTCGACCATATCCCCAACCCTATTTTGTGTTTTATGTAGAGACAGGGTCTCACTGAGTTGCTTAGCGCCTCGCCATTGCTGAGGCTGGTTTTGAACTCGCGATTATCCTGTCTCAGCCTCCCTAGGTGCTGGGATTACAGGCTTGAGCCACCGCACCTGCCTCATCAAAATTCTTAACAAAATTTATGTACTAAATCTTACATATACGAGGATAATGCATCCTATATAAGGATAATACATCCTACAAAGTAAAATTCATTCCAAGAATGCATAATTGTTTTAAGATTTAAGAAAACAACCAAGATAGTATATAATCTTAACAGAAAAATGTCTACAAATATTATAGTTATCTCAACAGACAAAGAAAATCCACTTGGCAAAGTTGAACTACCATTCATCATTAAAAAAAAATAAAAAACCTCAAGAAACTGGGAGTAGGACAAAATTCTTTAATCTGACAAAATATATAAAGGGTACCTGCTATGAAAAACAAATAAGATTTTACTTGATGAAGGTTAACTCTTTTCTAAGATTAATAAAGATATAATATCAGATATTACCATGTTTTTCACTAGACACTGAAAGTGATATTAATTTCAAAAAGTAAGGCAAAAAGCCAAAATATTGTAAAGAAAGAAATAAGACGCTATTTGCAAAAGACGTTGTATATCTAGAAATTGCTGTTGGAATTAAGAAGTAGTCTTGAACAAAGTTGTACAATAGAAGGTTGGTATACAGAAATAAAGGAATCACATTTTTCTATACTAACAATAGAATATTAAACACTGAAAATAGAAAAATACCATTCATAACATCAGAGCATCAAACAATAATATATATAATTAAAATTATTCAAGACATCTTCACTGAAAATGTCAATAGTATGTAGAGAAAAATTAAAGGTCTAAATAAGTTGAGATGTTTATCATTTGTAGATTAGAAGACTCAATATTTTCTTGATGCTAGATCTTCCTAAATTGTTCTATAGATGTAAAAAATGATAATTTAAAAAATGAACAAGGCTTTGGAAAAATTGAGGTGATTCTTCAGAATTTACTTGGAAATTGAAAAGACAAGACAATCTTGAATAATGCTATGTATTGAAGGTTTTTACCCTCTCAAATATGTTGAAACTCTAATCCCTGATGTGATGGCATTTTGAGGTAAGACTTTGGGGGAGGTATTGAGGGTGAGGCTTTTTTGATGAGATTAATTACATTATAAAAAGAGGAAGAGACACACTTCTCTGTCTGCCATTTCAGGATACATTAAGGACATCCATAAACCAGGATATCAACAATATTGCAGACTCTAGTCATTGACAATAGACAATATTTTGGAGCAACTGAGAATATTTATATGTAGCTAATGGGAAAATAAATTGTACAATCCATTTGAAGCAGTGTTTACTATTTCCAATAAAGCTAGTTGTGCTTCTATCCTATGACCAGGAAGTTTCACTCTTGGGTAATTACCTATCAGATATAAAAACATGAGTTTTCAAAACAACTTTTACAAGAATATTTACTAAAGATTTAGTCATAAAATATTAAAATTTAAGTAACAGAAATATCCATTAAAAGGAAAACAGATGAGCAAATTGTTATTTTCATAAAATGAACTATTATTCAGAATAGATAAAAGAACTACTGAATCACACAGGAGACAGACATGAATCCCAAAGAGCATATGTACTGAGTAAAAAACTACACACACTGTATATTCTCATTCATTTGAAGTTCAGATGGAAACAAATACTAACTTGTGGTGGTAAAAATCAGAAAATGGTTGATCTAGTCACCTTAGAATTGACTTGAGAAAGACATGAAAGAAGGTTCTGGAGAGATAGAAGTAGATATTATCTTAGGTTGGATGATCATTTTGGCAGCATATATAGTTATGAAAACTCATCACAGTCGCTTGTTATTATAACATTTATAAATTTTATCTAAAAAAACAGATTAAAATGATTTTCTAAAAATATATATTTGTGATTTATTATTGAATAAAACCAGATTAAAATTTGGTATGTGTATTATATTTCCACATTTATAAATAAAAGATACACATGTATCTACTTATAGAAACAAAGTAAAGAATAAACCCCAAATGGAAATGTAAACTATCCAGTGAGTTTTATATTATTTTTGCTTGTCTAAATTTTACCATCTTTATAATATGAAAGTATTATTTTGCTTTTGATACACTTTGCTTTTCTCCCTGGTTCTGATATCAGGGTGATGTTGGCTTTGTAGGATGAGTTTAGAAGTATTTATTCCCTCTTTATTTTATAGAAAAATTTGAGGAGCATTGGTATTAGTTCATCTAAAGATTCAGATTTCAATCTATCTGGTCTTGTGTTTTTCTTTGTCAGGAGGCTTTTTATTACTGCTTCAGTCTCATTGATTGCTATTGGTCTGTTTAGATTTTTTATTTCTTCTTGATTCAGTTTTTTTCATATTTTATTTATTTATTTGTTCTATTTAGGCTTACATGATAACAGAGTGCAATTTGATTCATTGTACATAGATAGAGGATAGCATATCAATTATCTAGTTGTACATTGTATATAATCACAACATATATGCAGTCATACATAAAGTTAGGGCTACGATGACCATCATATTCCACCACTTTTACTGTCCCCATGACCCCTTCCCCCTTACACCCCTGTGAACAGAGTTCCACCATTGTTTCCATGACCTTACCAACATTTTAGATCAGCATCCACTTATCAATGAGTACATTCAGCATTTGGATTTCTGAGATTGGCTTACTTCACTTAGCATGATATTCTCCAACTCCATCCATTTACCTACAAATGCCATAATTTTATTCTCTTTTTTTGCTGAGTAATATTCCATTGTGTATATATACCACAGTTTCTTTATCCAGTCATCTATTGAAGGGCATCTAGGTTGGTTCCACAGTTTAGCTATTGTGAATTGAGCTGCTATAAACACTGAAGTGGCTGCAGCACTATGGTTTGCTGTTTTTAAGTCTTCTGGGTATAGACCGAGGAGTGAGATAGCAGGCTCAAATGGTGGTTCCCTTCCAAGGTTTTAAGGAATATCCATACTGCTTTCCAGATTGGTTGTACCAATTTGCAGATCCACCAGCAATGTATGAGTGTGCCTTTTCACCCACAACCTTGCCAACACTTACTGTTGTTTGTATTCTTGATAATTGCCATTCTGACTGACATGAGATGAAATCTTAGGGTACTTTTGATTTGCATTTCTCTGATTGCTAGAGATGTTGAACATTTTTTCATATGTCTGTTGATGGATTGTATATCTTCTTCTGCAAAGTTTGTGTTTAGGTCTTTGGCCCATTTATTGATTGGGTCGTTAGTTTTTTTGGTGTTAAGTTTTTTGAGTTCTTTATATATCCTGGAGATTAGTGCTCTATCAGATGTGTGTGTGGCAAAGATTTGTTCCCAGAATACGGCTCTCTGTTCACTTCATTGATTATTTCCTTTGCTGAGAAGAAGCTTTTTAGTTTGAATCCATCCCATTTGTTGATTCTTGATTTTACTTCTTGTGCTATAGGAGTCTTGTTTAGGAAGTATGGTCCTAATCCGACATGATGCAGATTTGGGCCTATTTTTTCTTCTATTAGATGTTGGGTCTCTGGTCTGATTCCCAGGTCCTTGATCCACTTTGAGTTGAATTGTGTGCATGGTTAGAGATAGGGATTTAGTTTCAATTTGCTGCATATGGATTTCCAGTTTTCCCAGCACCATTTGTTGAAGGGGCTATCTTTTCTCCAGTGTACGTGTTTGTCTCCTTTATCTAGTATAAGGTAACATTATGTAAGTGGGTTCGTCTCTGTGTCTTCTATTCTATACCATTGGTCTACATGTCTATTTTGGTGCCAGTACCATGCCATTTTTGTTACTATAGCTTTGTAGTATAATCTGATGTCTGGTATTGTGATGCCTCCTGCTTCACTCTTCTAGCTAAGGAATGCTTTGGCTATTGTGGGTCTCTTATTCTTCATGATTGTCTTTTCTATTTCTATAAGAAATAATGTTGGGATTTTAATTGGGATTGCATTGAATCTATATAGCACTTTAGGTAGTATGGACATTGTGACAATATTGATTCTGCCTATCCAGGAGCATGGGAGATTATTCCATCCTCTAAGGTCTTCTTCAATTTCTTTCTTCAGTGTCTTGTAGTTTGCATTGTAGAGGTCTTTCACCTCTTTTGTTCAATTGATTCCCAGGTATTTTTTTTTTTTTGAGGCTATTGTGAATGGGATAGTTTCCTAATTTCTCTTTCAGAGGGTTTATCATTGATGTATAGACATGCAATTCATTTGTGGGTGTTGATTTTATATTCTGCTACTTTGTTGAAATTAGTTATTAATTCTAGAAATTTTCAGGTAGAATTATTTGGATCCTCTAAGTATACAATCATGTCATCCACAAATAATGATAGTTTGAGTTCTTCTTTTCCAATTCGTATCCCTTTAATTACTTTCGTCTGTCTAGTTGTTCTGGCTAGTGTTTCAAGGACTATGTTGAATAGCAGTGGTGAGAGAGGGCATTCCTGTCTAGTTCCTATTTTCAGAGGGAATGATTCCAATTTTTTTCCATTTAGGATGATGTTGACCTTGGGTTTAGCATAGAGAGCTTTTACAAAGTTGAGGAATGTTCCTACTATCCCATTTTTCTAGTGTTTTGAGCATAAAAGGGTGTTGTATTTTGTCAAATGCCTTCTCTGCATCGATTGACAAAATCATGTGATTCTTATCTTTAAGTCTATTGATGTGATGTATAACGTTAATTGATTTCCGTGTGTTGAACCAACCTTGCATCCCTGGGATGAACCTCACTTGATCATGGTGCACTATTATTTTGATATGTTTTTGTATGCGATTTGCCAGAATTTTATTGAGAATATTTGCATCTATGTTCATCAGGGTTATTGGTCTGAAGTTTTCTTTCTTTGATGTGTCTCTGTCTGGTTTTGGAATCAGGGTGATACTTGCCTCATAGAATGAGTGTGGGAGGGTTCCCTCCTTTTCTCTTTCATGAAATAGTTTGAGGAGAATTGGTGTTAGTTCTTCTTTGAAGGTCTTGTAGAACTCAGCTGAGAATCCATCTGGACCTGGGCTTTTCTTGGTTGGAAGGCTCTTGATGGCATCTTCTATTTCCTTGCTTGAAATTGATCTGTTTAACTTGTGTATATCCTCCTGGTTCAGTTTGAGTAGGTCATATGCCTCTAGAAATTTGTCAGTGTCTTCATGGTTTTCTATTTTACTGGAGTATAAATTTTCAAAATAGTTTCTAATTATCCTCTGTTTTTCAGTAGTGTCTGTAGTGACATTTCCTTTTTCATCACGAATTTTAGTAATTTGGGTTTTCTCCCTCCTCCTTTTCATTAGGGTGTCTAAGGGTTTGTCAATTTTGTTTATTTTTTCAAAGAACCAGCTTTTTGATTTTTTGTCAATTTTTTGAATTGTTTCTTTTGTTTCAATTTCATTGATTTCAGCCCTAATTTTGATTATTTCCTGTCTTCTACTTTGTTGGGTGTTAATTTGTTCTTCCTTTTTGAAGGCTTTGAGATGAAGAGTCAATTCATTTATTTGTTGACTTCTACTTCTTCTAATGAATGAGGTTAGTGCTATGAACTTTCCTCTTAGCACTGCCTTCATGGCATCCCAGAGATTTTGGTATGTTGTGTCAGAGTTTTCATTTGTCTCTAAGAATGTTTTTTATCTCTTCCTTGATGTCATCTGTTATCCATGCATCATTCAATAGCCTATTATTTAGTTTCCAGGTGATGGAGTAGTTTCTGTCTTTTAATCTGTCATTGATATGTAATTTTATTCCATTGTGGTCAGATAGGATGCAGGGTAGAATCTCTATTTTTTTGTATTTGCTAAGACTAGCTTTGTGACATAGCATATAATGTATTTTGGAAAAGGATCCATGTGCAGCTGAGAAAAAAGTGCATTCCCTCTTTGATGGATGGAACAGTATATATGTCTGTGAAGTCTAAATTATTGATAGTTTCATTGAGGTCTATGGTTTCTTTATGAAGTTTTTGTTTGGAAGATCTATCCCATGGTGACAGAGCTGTGTTAAAATCTCCAAGTGTTATTGTGTTGTGGTCTATTTGATTCTTGTATTTGAGAAGGATTTGTTTGACATACATAGAAGCCCCATTATTTGGGCATAGATATTTATGATTGTTATATCTTGTTGATGTATGATTCCCTTAAGAAGTATGAAATGACCTTTTTTATCTCTTTTCACTATCGTTGGTTTGAAGTCCACTTTATTTGTTATGAGGATGGAAATTCCTGCTTGTTTGCGGGATCCATGTGAGTGATATGTTCTTTCCCACAGTTTCACTTTCAGTTTGTGGATGTCTTTTCCTGTAAGATGAGTCTCTTGAAGACAGCATATTATTGGGCCTTTTTTTTTTTTT
>PVHX01024338.1:0-24198 GCA_004024805.1 Geosciurus inauris
CTGGACCCTGGTTGTTCCAGCTTCAGAGTGGGTTTACTGCCGGCCATGCATCATGAAGGATAATTGTGAACCCCCGGCACCTGCTGGTTCCCCTTGTGGCTGTGACTCATGAAGGGGGGAGAGGAAGAGTTATTAATGAGCATGTTGCTCATTATCATAAAACAATGGAGAAGTTGGCAAAGGGGCTTCCGGTCCAGGTGTGGTGTCAGAGAAGGCTGTTCGGCATTTCTGGAAACATTACTTTACAATCTTATCACCTGCTTCTTTCCCTGACTCATGTGGTGACACCTAGTGATAAAAGAGCTGTCATCTTGAGGGACATGCACAGTCCTTGTGAGCTCATGACCAGGTGAGGCCACCTGGATGGAGGAGCTGCTAAGCCAGCACTGGGTGCTGGCTGGGATGAGCTAGGGCACTGGGTGTGCTGGAATCGCAGCCCCAGATTAGAGGGTTTGGGCCTGGGTAGGCCCCAGGTTGCCTAGACTGCATAGATAAAGCTGAGAGCTGGGATGGAAAGGTAGCAGAAGGCCTCAGAATGACAATATCCTGTTGAAGAGCTCTGGTTAGGGCCTGCCTCTGGAACAGGGGCAGGGCTGGGACTAGGGCAAGCAAATGAAGTTCCCAGTGCTGAATTTAGGGTGGTGATCCTCTCAGGCTTGTGCAAGTTCAGCAGTAGCATCAAGAGTCAGTGCTTTTTTAGAAGTCTGTGCCCACAGTGCCTCACTCTAGTGCAGGCCTGCAGGGGTGGATGGCTGGACCAGAAGGGCCAGATGGGAACCCTTGATAGCCTCCCTTGGGGACTGACACAGGGTCGTGGACATCTGCTCTTGGCCCTTGATCTCCAGGGCCTGTCCTGGAGGCTCTTCTGAAAACCCCTATTTCACTTGGGAATGGACAATGGAGGTAACTAACACCGACTAATAGAGGCACTATCAGTCTTCCTCATTTTATTGTCAATACCTGAGAGAGCTAAGAGACACCATCTTGTGTGGTGAAGAGTGCAGGCTCTTGGGTTACGGTTTCCTCATTCAAGTCCCAACTTTAGCTTTTATCAGCACAGTGATCTTGGACAAGTACCTCTGCCTAAGATCAGTTTCCTTATCTGGGTTTCCTTATCTGCTAGTTACTTGTGTTCCATGAATACATTAACCCAGAAGGTGGTTGTTCTCCTAGGTCTTTTCATGATGCTTTCTTATTATCCACATCTCAGGTCAAATGACATTTCCTTGAAGAGGCTTTGCCAGGCAACCCTACCTGAAGGACCCCTCATTACTCTGTGTCTTCATATTTTTACATTAAATAATTGACTTCGTAGCCTTTATCACTTTCTGTAGTTACTTTTGTTTCCTCAATATCTCTCTTCACTTTTTAGAAAATAATTTCCACAAAAGCAGAATCTTGCTTATCCTGTGTATTGCCGTATCCACAGTGCTGGAATTGTGAATGAATGATTTAAAAATGGTCCCCAACGCACTGTATCACTGGGAAGATTGAGGAGCCAGTTCATGAAGAGAGATGTCCCTACAATGTCTTCACGTCTGAGGCCCGTGAAGGGTCAATGACTGGTCGGCATTCAGCAGCTAGCAAATGCTAGCCCCATAACCCCATCCCCAAGTCCAAGCCATTACTTTCTGAGCATTACAGTCTTCCAGGTGTTTTTCTGATCAGAAAAAAAAAGCTAAGATAAAAACTAAAACTTCTCTGGAAAAAGGTGTATCCCTGGGAGAGGAAAGGAGGGACCTGTGTGTGTAGGAACACTCTGCAAATGTATGCTTAGAACGATCAAGTTGTAATAAGAGAGATAATAAAAATACTTCACTAATGTTGGTTCTCAAGGATAAGTCTATGCTCTAATTCTCAGGACCTGTGCATGTTACCTTTTTGGAAGAAGGTTTTTTTTTTTCTTCCCATAGTTGATAAAGTTAAGAATCTTGAGATGAAGTGATGATCTTCGAGTTTTGGGTGGGTCTAAATCCAAGTACAAATGCCCCCATAAGAGAGGTGAAGAGAAATTTGAGTCACACAGAAGAGGAGAGGTGATGTGGAGACAGAGGCAGAGATTGGAATGATAAGTCTGGTGGTGATGAAGGCTACTCTGGTAGATTTCCCAAGGAAGTAATCTTTGACCAGAAACTTGAATGCAGGGAGGGAATGAGCCATGTGATTTTCTGTGGGCAAAGACTTTCTGAAGGAGGCAGCATGTGCAAAGGTCCTGAGGAAGGAGTGAGTTTTATGGACACTGGCTGAAGTATAATGGTCAAAGAGAAGAGGCATAGAAAATCAAGTCAGAAGGGTGATCAGAGCATCTACAGCCTCGTAGGGCACAAGACTTTGACTTTATTCTGTGTGTTATGGGGAGGCATTGGGCAGACTTGAAGCAGGAGAGAGTTATTCTGTCTGCTGTGCAGAAAATAAGATAGAAAGAGACAAGAGAAGACATAGCAAATCCAGTGAAGAGACCACTGCAGGCAAAGGTTGGGGTGGCAACTTGGTGGGGGTATTGGGGAGAAGGTGGTAAGATGGGATCAGGGATGGGACACATTTAGAAGGAAGCATGTGGGATTTGCTGGGGGATTGCATGTGGGAAATGAGAGAAACCGAGGAGCCCAGCAGGGTTCCAAGCCGTTTGCCTTGAACAAAGGAAGAGGGGAGCTGCGGCTGTGATGGGAGGCGCTGGTGGCAGGGCCCACGTGAAGGACTCAGTGTGGCTTGCCAGAGGGTGGCATGGTAAATACAGAAGGAGCAACTGAGAGGAAAGAATCTCCTGGGGACCATTGCGACATGCCGTAGTGGTAGTGCTGTGCTTCATTTAACCTTGGCCCTTGGGTGGTGTAGGTCCTTTGAACATCCAGGGCTTGATTTACAGTTCTCTAAACAACACAGGATCATTGGGATCATGGTTGGAAAGAAGATGTCCCAGAGAGGGGTTCTGACTTAGTTCATGGTCACGGGGGACTCCAGAGCCGAGGAGCCTATTGTTCATTAGAGCCTAATGAAACCAGTACATGGAAGAAACAGAGAAGAAAAAAAGTGTCTCAGAGGTGCTGATGTCCTTGGCTTCTCTTTTTGTTGAGGCTCAACTTTATTTTGGTTCTTGGATTCCTTGGGATCTCTCAGAATTCTTGTAGTAAATTTTTTTTTTGGCTTAAACTAGATCAGATCGGGATTCTGTCACTGGCAATTGTAGAGAACTTCCCCAATGAAAGAGATTTGTCTGAAAGACAACGTACTTAGCTTCTCCAGTTGACAGAAGTTTGGGGATGCATAGAATGCAGTGCCTGCAGAGATGAACATAATATGTGCACAAATGGTAAGGGATAAGTGGTAGGTAAATGTACACAGATAAGCAGCGCAGGAAACAATTGCAAACCATTAGTCTCCCACCCAGTAGCATCCTTAGGACCTTGAGTCTCATAATTTTATTTCTTTGGAAAATGCAGGGACATACATTCTTAGCAGCCATTGAGCTTGCATGCTACTGCTCCTTCTTGGTGGCCTGTCTCTGCATCCTTCTTGTGTGCCTGAAACTGTTTTTAAACTGAGCACTATTTAGGAGGTTGATCCTCTTATTGTTAGTTTACTCAGTTAGGAATGACTCTGCAGAGTGTTTAAAAATGCCCATTAAACCAAAAATCTCCTTTTAACTCAGAACTTAAATCAATTCATTTCTAATTCAGGGCATGGATGATCCATCATAGTTGGAAGTTTGGAGTTTCAATCTCAAACCTCCAAATCCAATTCTATCTCAAAGTGACTTGTTCTGGTGGCCTAGGATTCTCCAAGTGGATTTGCAGAATTCATGCTATAGGTATCAAGCAGTATATTTAACACTTGGGACTTGTAGCAAAATCAAAACAAAGGATCTCAAGCCCCATTAGAACTTGGTCTTAAGGAGAAGAGACTCTAGAAACTACAAAATCCCGCTATAAGTCATGATAGATTTTTTCCCAGCTTATGACTGTATGCTATCTCAATAAGTGGTAATTTCTTAGTTTTAGAAGGAAAGCCCTGAATGGAAGAATCATTCAGCATTTAGACTAGCAAGGATGGAGCATGAATAGGAGAAATGTTTTATTTTATCAAAAGTTTTCAGTAAAATAAATATCCAGTTTGACTCCACTGTCTTTCCCCCATGCCTTCTGGGTATAGATTTCTTTGAAACTTACATTGCAGATGGATGCAGAATATTAATAATTGTTTTTAATGATGATGGTGATGATTGTTATAGCTGCAAGCATTTTGGAGGTGACTATATGCTAATAGCTTTAGAAGTATTTCCTAGTTGAATCATCATGACAACTTGATGATCACTATCTCTGTTCCACGAAGAGACCAAAACTTGGAGCAGGTAGGTAAATTGACCCAAGGTCACACAGATAAGTGAAGAATCAAGTGGTGTGAACTTGGACAGTCAGATTCCCAACTCCTAGTTCTGTTCTCAGATGCCTGTTTAATGGCCTTGATCGCTTAGATCCCAGAAGCTGGCCTGGGACACATACTCATAACTTGAGCTTCCCCAAATCCTTAAACCTTCTAGGTCTGCAGCTACTCTGGGGCTGCAAACACAGAGTTGCATTTTTGATGAAGTTATTCAAAGGAGAGGCATCTCTTTACATCTTGGCTCAACTTTTGGAATGTGAGGCTGAGCAGGTGTAGACACAGTTGATTGCCAGATGGGACCCTGGTAAGATGCCTTAGCAAAGGACATATCAGCTGATGTGGAAGCTGGTATATTCTGGGAATGATGAGCTGCTCTGGGTGACCGGAAGGGTGAAGTTCATGGTGAGGGGTGAGATTTAGTAGATTTGGAACTGATATTGAATACCATGCTGAGGCAATTTTTCTTTTGCTCTGTTGGCAATTCAGGAGCCACCTGGGGCTTTAACAATACCATGGTCAGATCTATGTTAAAGGCCACCTCCTGGGGTGCTAGGGCTTGTGAGTTGGACGGGGTGATGCATGGCCCACGTCTTCTTTCTTTCCATCATCAGCCTTTTCCTTGATTGGATGATCCATGGAAAGATATTTGCTTCCTCACACTTTCTACTTTACCTTTGGGGCTCTGCTGGTTGGCCTGGGAGAGGTGCTCTGTGTCTGCTTCATGATCATATGTGGGGTTCTCTGGGGGTAGGTTGGTAGTTGAGTTTAAGGGAGTAAAATTGCTATTTATTAAACATCTGCTGTTTGCCAGGCACTTCGCACAGATTATTTCATGCACTCACTCCTCTCCATTCCCCTGAGTAGTCACAATTGTGTTTCCCAATGTGGAAAATGAAGCTCAGACAAAACTTAAGTTGTCGCAGTATGTAAGTGGGAGCTAGGATTTGAACCCGCATTGACTGACTCTAAGTCCAATGCCCTTTGCTGTGCACCAGAGCCCCCACGTCATCTCTCCACAGGGCTGCAGGGGAAGGTGGGCTTATGCATCTGATGCTGGGCAGTCTGATTGCCTAGAGAGCCCAGCCAACCCTTTGGTGAAGGCAGCCAGGGCCCCTCGGCTGGCTGGTGGTCCCCCTCTCCTGTCTTTGGCCTGTCTTCCACACAGATTAATTGCTGCTTGCCTGAGGTGTGATGTTTCCTTGTTTCCCTGTTCTGGCCCATGTGGGAGTGGTGGGGAGGGTGCAGCCAGGCTGATCGGGAGCCTGTACCAGCACAGCTGGCAGCTTGTACAGCACCTCATTGGAACGCGATTCATCAGCCAGCAGTGGCACTGCCATCCAGGCCCAGCTGCCAAGCTGACACCTCTGGGCCTCCTCAGGTGTGACAGGATCCCCACTCAGAGCCTGAGAGCTGGGCCTGCTGTCTGCCTCTGGAGCACAATCATGGGGGTGGTGGAAGCCCTGCCTCACTGAGTCCTTCACTCTTAGGGAGCTTTGGAGAAAACCTGAGACTGAAGTGCAGGTCCTTCCAGGGAGAAAGGGGAGCCTCTGAACATAGTCTCTGTTTTCCCACTGTCAGTACCCAAGGAAAGTTAAGAACCCCAAGATGCAACGTCTTCAGCATTCCCCAGGAGTTTCACGGAGACTGTGGTGTCCCCTACATTCTCATCGAAGATGAGGTCAGGAGAACCTGGCAGGGATGAATGTGGTCTAGCCAGACCAGTGTGTGACATACCCGTGTATGGAAGGGGAGATGGAAGAAGGCCTGCCTATGTCCCAAAGACTCTCACTGTTCCTGCTCTCGGGACCAGTCCCTCCCCAGATCTAGGCAGGATTAACTTGAACTTCTGGGTTTAGATTTTGGTTCTCAAACTTGATCATGTATCAGAATGACTTTTAAAAACGGAAATTGCTAGGCCCCAACCTCAGAGTTTCTGATTCATTAGGCTTAGGGTAGAGTCTCAGAATGTATATTTCTTTTTTTTTTTTTTTTTTGGTACTGGGGATTGAACTCAGGGGCACTCGACCACTGAGCCACATCCCCAGCCCTATTTTGTGTTTTATGTAGAGACAGGGTCTCACTGAGTTGCTTAGCACCTTGCTGTTCCTGAGGCTGGCTTTGAACTCATGATTCTCCTGTCTCAGCCTCCCTAAGTGCTGGGATTATAGGCAGAATGTATATTTCTAACATGTTGTCAAGTGATTTCAATGCTACTGGTCCAGGGACTACACTTTGGTTTAGAGAAATATCAATCTTTTCTTAGGCCCCTCTGGAATTTGCAGAAATCTAGGTTCTCCTGGTTGCTTTGATATTTTAGTTCCTGCTTAATTTTCTCACTGCTTCCTCAGCCTGCCTAGGCAATCCTAGATTTAAAATCAGGGAAAAGGTTAGTACCTTCTAGTGACTGCTAGAAATCCTTTAAGGTGCGACTAAACCAGGGTTTCTATGACAGCAATACAAACAGCTATAATTCCATTAAAATGCCTATTGTTTTAATTGTCCTCTGGCTAATTCCTTCGGGAGGATAATCTGAGATAACACATGCAAAAGATCTGGCTCACAGAGGGTGCCTAATAGAGGTTAGTTATCCCCTTGTCCATCTCTGACCAACCAGTTCCATCAGCTTTGACTGCAGTTGAGCCCCAGAAGAAGCCATGCAGAGAGGAGTGTCTTGGGAATAACAGCAGCATCCCTCTTTGTTAGTCAGCTTTCTGTTGCTGTAATAAAACACCTGAGATAATCAACTTACAAAGAGAAAAGGTTTATTTGGGCTCATAGTTTTGGGTCCATGATTATTATTTACCCTATTGCTTTTGTGCCTGTGTCAAGGCAAGCACATCATGGCAGTGGTGCAAGCCAAAGCAAAACCACTCCCCTCATCAGTCAGGAAGCAAAGAGAGGATGAGGAAGGGGCATGCCCTGTGCCCTAAAGACCTCAGAGTAGGCTCTACCTCTTAAAGGTTTCACCACCTCCTAATAGCATCACCCTGGGGACTGAGACTTTAATACATGGACCTTTGGGGCTATTCAACACTCAAACTACAGCACTGCTCTCTTGCAGCCCCCCTTGGATGAGAATAAGAGACTTTCTCTCCCGGGTCCCTAACCCCACATCCCCCAGAGGGAGAGCCATATTTCCTTGGATTTTGCTCCTTTCACATCTTGCCAGTGTCAGGAGCTGGCCTGAGGGTGGGACCCAGCTGATGGCTCTTCATAGAGGCTCAAGGCTGCTCACATCATTTTATCTAGGCAATGTCCCCAACTGTTTGCTTTCATGTACCTCCTGAGGGTTTTATCACTTTGTCCAGAGCTGTGTACTAGGTGTGTGTGTCTCACAATGGCAAAGGGGTTCACAAATTTTCCAGAGCCTTGAGAGGGGGGGAGACAAGGGCTTTAGATACCTGCTGGGGCTTAAACTCACTGAAAATTAGATGTATTCGATTGGAAGTTCAAGCTGAGTTCCAATGGTCTGTATAACTATAACCACCAAAGAGTGCTCCACCCTCTGCTGCCCACTTGTTACCATCTGCAAGCCTGGTTTCTAAGACCATGAACAGGCACATGTTCAAGCTTGGTTTTTGTCCTTTTGAATTCCCAAGGGGAATTGTGTGCTCCTTTCCCGTGTCCTAGTAATTTATGGAGTTACAAGAAAGTGCTTCAACAGAAAAGGTAAGAATACATTTTTCTCCTAGAAAAGAATACATGCAGATATGTGTAACCCTAGATCCCTCTTGTGTCCCGTGCTTGCTGTGGCACCAAGCAACACTGCGACCATAGCTGATACTTGGTCCTCCCAGGTCACTGCAATTGACTGGAGTTGTGAGCGTCCTTGGCAGCTGAGTTTCAGCCTCCTACTCCTTTTTTTTTTTTTTGGTACCGAGGATTGAACTAAGGGGTACTCGACCACTGAGCCACATCCCAGCCCTGTTTTGTGTTTTATGTTGAGACAGGGTCTCACTGAGTTGCTTAGCGCCTCGCTGTTGCTGAGGCTGGCTTTGAACTCTCGATTCTCCTATCTCAGCCTCCCTAAGTTCTGGGATTACAGGCTTGAGCCACCACGCCTGGCTCAGCCTCCTACTCCTTTTCCTGGCTTTCCTGAGGCTGGAGGATGCCAGAGGCAGAGCCTTGTAATGGAAAGGTGAGACACTTGGTATTGACTGACCCAGATAGGGCTGTATCTTTAGCAAAGAGTTTTTTTTTCTTTAACAAGAACATAACATAATGATTATTATTTTTTACTTTAACAAAGAAAATAATGTAATTATTGTTCAACAGGAAGATAATTAAATCTTCACTTTTGCTTTCTGCAACCCTCTGGAGAGGTCCATTCACAGGACATGGAGGAGAAGAGGACACTTTCTGAGACCTGGACTTAGTCACTTACTGTTGGAACAGCAGAAGATAGCAGATTGGGGCTTTTGAATGTTGACCCTAAGTAAATGCCTGGAAATGCTCCGGGCTGGCCCTTCCTACAGCCTCAGAAGACAGGAGCCCCTGCATCCTTTCCTGTGAATCTTGCTGGTTTCTCTTTGCACCAATGCCTAATGTCGAATGAGGGGCCCCCACCAAGGCGCCTGCTGCTTGCTGCCAGGCACTCCTGATGACTTCAGCTAATTTCTGAGTCTAGAAACATTGTTGACAATGTGATTTCTGAAACGTGAAAGGCGTTATCTCGTTGTGCCATCTGCGGCGTGTCTGTCTGAGCTGGGGCTTCCGCTGCCTCTGCCTCCTCGCAGCGACTCTCACTGCTCCGTCATCATCTCCCACAGCTAATTGCTCCAAACTGACAAGGAGACTTTTTCCATTTACAGATACAGGGAACTGGAACTTTCTTGCTGATGTCTCCAAGTCAAGCATGCTGTTTGGAATTGTAATTTGATCTTTTGCATGGGGAAGGGTGACAGAGGGGTCGGGTTTCAGCACTGGGTCAGGGACAGCTCCCAGCAAAGAGGGAACCTGGGACCAAGGTGGAAGACCTCGCCATCAATTACAGGGATCCTGGTACTCGATGGCAGAGAATTTACTACCTCCAAGGAAGTGAAATGAGAGGTAGCAAATACTCTGTCACTAGAAGTTTGCAAATGATTTTTTTAAAAAAACCTGCTTGGGAAGCTTTCTGTGGAGCTTAGAAAGGGCAGTCTCTTCTAGCTCAGGGAATCTTCTGGAGCCAGTTATACTTAGGGAAAATATGAAGTGTGTGAGTGTGTGTGTGTGTGTGCTTATGTGTGTGTGTCTAGTGGATAACCAAAGGGTTAGGGGTAGTATAGTAGTTATCTATTGCTATGCAACAAACCACAAGTCACAGCACTTCAGTGACAAAAAACAATAATAATTATTTATTTTATCACACATATTTACTGGTCAGGGAACAACAGGGAGACCTTGTCTTTGCTTCAAGATGTCTGAGGCTTTGGCTTGAGAACTTAACACTAAAATCATCTGTAGGCTTGCCTGGGGCTGAGAGTCCAATTCCAAGGTGGCTCAGGCACATGGCTGGCATATTGGCATTGGCCATGGGCAGGAGGCCTCAGTTCCTCCTCCACATAAACATCTCCAGAAAGCTACTTGAGTCCTTACAGCTCAATGGCTGGTCTTTTGAGAGTGAACAATCCACAAATGAAGTTGAAATATCTTTTATGAGTAACCCCTAAAAGTCATACACTGTCGCTTCTGTAGTTTTCTTTTGGTCACAGAGGTTAGACTGATTCAGTGTGAGAGAGAACTATGCGAGGATGTGAATGCCAGGAGTCAAGGATTCCTGGGGCCAAGGATTCCTCGGAAGCTGGCTGTTACATCTGCATAATGAGCACAACAAGATGCCCAGCTTCTCTTGGTTGAGAGAATGAAGACAAGCACTGAACTTGGATGCATTTTAGCAGCAGGAAGTTGGTGGAGAGCATCGAGTCCAAGAAAACTCAAGCTTCTATGAGAGTCATTCTCCTATCTCTTTGCTTACTTTTCCAGTCTCAGAATTCTACAGTTTTATTTCCAGCACTGACTTTTTCTTGAGCTTTCCAGATTCCTATTTTCAACTTACTTCAACTACTCTGGCTTTCTTTCAGCTTCATGAATGCATCATGTTCTTTCATACTTCAGTACGTGTTTTTCCCTCTGTTAGGAATACTGTTTCAGCTCTGTCCACTCCATCCTATCACTGGTTGATTCAAGTTCATTGCTGAGATCTTAGCTCAAATGTAACTTTCTTCAAACATTCTTTGCTGACCTCTTCTTTCACAGATGGTATTTTATAAAGGAGGTCATGTTAATATATCTCCCATCCCTTTTGCTCTTTTTATGATGTGATGTTGACATAGCTTCATCAAGAGGTAAGTCCATGTTCCCTCATCTAGAACTTGGGTGGACCTTTGTAACTGCCTCAATCAATAGAAGTAGCAAAAATGATGCTGTGTGACTCTCTCTTTCTCCCCTTGTCCATGGTATTCACCACCATTTTGTGAGGAAGCCCAACTAGCCCAAGCAGTAGGATCTCTTGGAGAGGGATTTAGGCCCCTGTTAAAGTCATCATTATCCATCAAACATGTGCATGAATGAATTTTCAGATAATTTCAGCCCCTTTGACTTTGAGTCATCCAGTGGAGGCTCCAGACTTCATGGAGCAGATATAAGTTGTTCCTATAGTGCATCTCTGGAGTTCCTGACTATAAGGAATTGTGAGAAATAATTAATGATTACAGTTGCTTTATGACATGATTTTGGGGTTATCTGTTATGCTACCACAGTAACTGATATATCTCCAGACCCCATCAGGTTTCCTTATAATGTGCTGTCATAGCTTCCAATGTGTTTTCTTCATAGCATTCTTCAAAAGTTTGTAGTTATATATCTATGTGTTCAGTTAATTTCTATCTGTTCCACTGGACTGTATAATTTATGAGGGTAAACACCATACCCATCTTTCTCACCAACACCCTACCAGAACCTGGATTATAATATGTGCTCAATAAATGTGTTAAATGGACAAATTTATAAATGACATCCCCCCCAAATGCTCCACAGACATCTCAATCTCTGCACACACAAGTTCAAGCCATTGGCTTTGTCTCCTGACTAGGTTCTCCTATTGCATCTTAGTGAAGGCTTCATTATTTTTTTCAGATGTTCAAACTAAAAAGTTGAACATCATGTTTGTCTTTTCCCACTCTCCTTCCCACTCCCATAGAAGACTGCAAGTTCATTCTATCTCCTTTCATCCACTTCCCATTGCCTGCTCCCCTTGGTTCTGAATCTTATTTCCTCCCTGCATCGGATAGTAGGGTCCTGACCAGTTCAATTTCTTCTGACTCATCATCCAAACTGGTGGATTGACCTTTCTACACTGAAGATCTGAGCCCGTTACTCTTTGGATAAAAATTGTTCACTAGCTCCTCATTGTCCTTATAAAAAAGCCCCAAGTCCTCTATTGTCTCCCTGAATCATTTGTGGAGATTGGGTGTATGTGATATAAATTAAACAATTTCCTTGCTGGGGCATATAGTTCCTCAATGATCGGTCTTGGGCTTATATCTTTTCCTTCATTTCTCATTACTTCCACCTTCCAGAACATGTGCCTTAAACACATCAATATCTTGGATTTATCCCAAATCACCTGTATTAATTTGGATGAAGTGACAGAAATCCCACTTGAGCTAACTTAGGTAATAAGAAGAGCTCATTGGCTCACAGAATCTAAGGAAACTGTTATAGGGAGGGCAGGAAGAACAGTTTCTAGGAACAACTAGACCCAGGACTCAAGAAACATCTCCATCTCCCCATCTGTTTCCATATGTCAGCTCCAATCTCATTCACTGCAGACCTTTCTTTGTGCAATTTGTCTATTGGTGCATAATTGACCTCCTCAAACTTAGTGGCATAAGGCAACAACCATTTATTATTATCTCTCATGGCTATGAGGGTTAACGTGGCATAGCTAGTTGGTTCATTCTTGGCCTTTTATGTGGTTGCAGTTGGCTGATGTTGGCTGCAGGAGATGTCATCTTCTTTACTCATGCATTTAGTCTCTGGGCTGGTGGATGGAATAGCTGGGGTTTCTCCCACCTCTCTGTCTACCACTGTGTGTTGTCTCTGTGCAAGCTCCCTAGAGTAGAAATTTCACAGTAGCCAGAATTCTTACATGGTGTCTCCGGACTCCAAAGGATGGTGTCTCAAGACAAAGTGGGTGAAGGTGCATGGTCTTTTCTAACAGAAACTTGGATGCCATTTCTGCCAGTCTATTCATCTACTTAGTAAAAGAGGACTACCCAGGCTCAAGGGGAAGGACCGCAAGGGAGGAGCATTGGGTTTGAAAGTCACCATGCTTTTCTACTGAAAACCTGACCTGTGACAATTCTTGAGCTCATCACCTGAGTTTCAGCTACCACTTGATCTTAAGTTAAAGCCCTCAGGTGGAGATCCCGGGATTCTATGAGTTCTGAATGAGGGAGTGGCATCCTCTAGAGATAGGGCAGCTTCCTCATGTTGGTGGCTGTAGCAGCTTTGGGGGTGAGGGTAGTACCAGGCAGACAATACAAGGAATGACTCATATACAGCTCCAGTGTCAGCACATGGCACCTCCATGGATTTGCTCATGCTGCATTTCCTGCCCAGAAAAAAATTCATCCTTATTTCCATCCTGTTCATTCTGTATTTCAACAGGAATCACCTACTCTAGGGAGTCTTCTCTTCCTTGATTACCAGGACTGATTTAGGTATCTCTTCCTTTCATTTCCAAAGGCCTCTATGCTGCCTTCCTTCTACTACTAATTACTCCAGCTCAAAATCCACCTTCCCCACTTTAGTATCTGTCTCCCTCAACAAGCTATGAGCCTCTTTAGGGCAAAGTCTGTATTCCTACAGTCTAGTTCAGGATCTGCCACTTTGTAGGTGCTGATAACTCCTCTTGGAATGAGTGAATTAATCTGGGCACTGAGGAAGCTGCCCCCCAAATGAACTGCTCTCTCCCCTGGTGTGAGCAGATGGCTCAGCTGCTGTGTGCTGGGGCAGAAAGAGGCCAACTCCCTCCACAGCTGCCTGAGGGTGGAGTATCTACAGGCTGTTGTGGGACTTCTAACAGGCCTGACAGATGGAGGACTGTGGTAGGGCCCTGGGCCCATAGGTCCACAGTCCTTTTGAGTCTCTCTGCTGATGAGAGGCCACAGTGGTCCAGGAAAACATCTGGGAGAGGAGGTCATTTCAGGGAAAGAAAGCTTTCACACCAGATGTTGTGCTTCATGAAGATGAAACAACCAGTCCTGGGCTGTGGTTTCTGACATCTGCTCATATGAGGTCTTAGAGTCAGGGGGCCCTGTGGAATCACACTGAGTATAGGCTTGGCTGTTTAGATTAAGTCCCTGAAACCAGAGATTTAGGGGACAGACAGGCACAACAACTGCAGCTGACATTTATGGAGAACTTAACTAGGTGCCAAGCACTCTGCTGAGATCTGTGCTTGTGTATAAACTATTTTTAACCCCTTGAGGCAAGAATTTCTATTATTTTTATTTTATAGACGAGATCAACATTCAGAGAAGTAAAGGAACTTGTCTAAAAACATACATTGAAGAAAAGATGGGCTTTTTAACAATTGGTGCTGGGACCATTGGTTATCCCTCTACAGAAAAATGAAACTAGACCCTTATTTCTCACCCTGCACAAAAATCAACTCAAAATGGATCAAATACCTGGGAATTAGACCAGAAACCTTAGAACTCCTAGAGAAAAATGTAGGATCAACAGTCCAGCTTTTAGGCACAGGAATGTCTTTCTCAATAGGACCCCTAAAGCTCAGGAAATAATGCCAAGAGTTAATAAATGGGAAAGCAAAAAATCAAAATTAAAATCAAATTAAAAGCTTCTGCACAGCAAAGAGAACAATTGGGAATGTGAAGAGAGAACCCACAGAATGGGAAAAAATCTTTGCTAGCCACTCTTCTGACGGAGGATTCATATCTAAAATATACAAAGAGTTTGAAAAATTTTACACCAAAAAATTAAATAACTCATCTAACAAATGGGCAAATGAACTAAATAGACACTTCAAAAAGAAGAAATAAAAATAGCCAACAAATACAGGAAAAAAATGTTCATCATCATTAGCAATTAGGGACATGCAAATCAAAACTACTCTAATATTTCATCTCACACCAGTCTGAATGGCAGTCATCAAGAACAGAAATAATAATAAATGCTGGAAAAGATGAGGAGAAAAAGGAACACTTTTACACAGTTGGTGGGACTGTAAATTAGTATAACTGCTATGGAAATCAGCATGGAGATTCCTCAAAAGTTTAGGCATGGCAACACCACATGACCCAGCTATACCACTTCTAGGTAATAACCCTGAAGAATTAAAGTCATCTTACTACAGTGACACAGGCATACCCATGTTTACAGCAGCACAATTCACAGTAGCCAAACTATGGAACTGGCTTAGATATCCATCAACTAATGAATGGATAAAGAGAATGTGGTCTGTATACACAGTGGAATTTCATTCAGCCATAAAGAAAAATACAATTATGGCATTTTCAGGAAAATGGATGGAACTAGAGATCATCATGTTGAGTGAAATAAGTCAGACCCAGAAGGCTAAGGGTCATATGTTTTCTCTCATATGTGGAAGCTAGATAGGAGAAAGGAAAACAAAGTTGGGGTGGATGTCCAAAAAATCAAAGGGGGATCAGTAGAGGAAAGGGACCAAAGGGTGAGAGGGAGGGAAGGAGGGGGAAGTGCTGGAAAGTGCTATTGGCCAAATTATATTGTTATCTTGTGTGCATGTATGAATATGTAACAACAAATCCCATCAATATGTACAACTATAATGCACCAATAAAAATGAGGAAAAAAAGAGGAACTTGTCTAAAGACTCACAGCTCTTGTAAAGTAGATCTGGGATTTGAATTCACATGTCTGACTAGGCTCAGCTCCACTTGCTGAAGCAGACCAGAAGGGCTCAGCCTTTTAGGGAGGGATGTAGGATGAGACCACTCCAGATATAGGTGCTAGGAGAACATTGGCTAAGAACGTTGGTGATTGGGCCTGAACTCACCTAGAAACTGTTTCTCAAGACAGACCTGAGACAAAGATTTGATGCATGTTGTATTTTTAGGAGAGAATTCCAGGAAGCCCAGTGAGAGAGTGGGAGTGTGAGACCAGAAAGAAGCAGACAACTAAGGGTATATTAGTGAGCCTGGCAGAACTACCAGGCCCAGACTCCGAGGAACCGTGTGGAGCACACCTTATAATTGTCCTACAAACAGGGAGGAGGCTGGTCATTATCCTTTAATTCCAGTGTCTCCTTGATTGAGGGTTATTTCCAGGGGCCTGATCTCCCTGGCTTTTCTGGCCTGACCCTCAACACCCCATGTGAGCTTAGCTTGCTCCTGGGGCAAGATAAAATGCTCAGGCAGAGAGAGGGAGGTACATGAGGCAGGGAACTATTGGCATGTGTGAAAACTCTCCACTGAAGCTGCAGGTGAACTTTGAGGTTGCACCGAAGTGGTGAGACATGCATCAACAACGTCTGCCACACTGCCCCTACCTGTCAATGCCCCTGCAAATCTGTCTTCCTCCCTATGGGCATTCCTGGGCCCAGGATGTGTCCTATGTTTGTTTGAAAGCAACCTTTGTCAATTATTTTACTCTCCTCTGTGTTTTGCTAGCTATTGCCATTTTTCTGGGCTGTATAATAGTAATAAACATCTCCTCAAATGTCTGTGCTGTACTAAACAACAAAATTTTATTTTTTCTCATGTTACATGTTAGCAACTGCAGTTCAGTTGCAGCTCAGTTCAATGTGCCTTTTATTTTGGAATGCACGTAGAAAAAGTCAGCTCAATCTAGGATATGCTATTGTCATGATCAAAGGAAGAGTGAGAATTCTGGTAGAAACTTGCAACACTTCTTAATTTTGCATGGATAGGACATATGTCACATTAGTTAAAGCATGTCACAGGGCTGTGACTGAAGTCAATAGGATGGATGAATAAATAATTCCAATGATAATATAATCTACCACAGAAAATGCAGCCACTGAGAGACTTCCAACGGGGATTTGTGATCGCAGAAGGGAATAAATTTGGAAGCTATAGTATAGTGTTAAGGTTTTAGGAAGGTATTGGGGGTGGTAAAAGTAGGAGAAGAAGGGCAGAAAGCATTTGGGGTGGTGATTTTTATGGTTTCTCATGACCTCATGGGTCAGCAACAGAGTCCACGCAGCATAGGACATAGTGATGGAGGAAGTGGGGGTACCTGAATGTCCTCTGGTATCAGCCCTGCCATATTAGAAACGTGTTACTGACTTGGTCATTCTTATTTGCCTTACACATCAGAGAGCCCTCCCAACAAAAATACATTGAACCTATTTATGTATCTCCATTTACTTTCCTTCCCCTTCTTATTACTTCCTAATCAGCAGCTGAGGATGCCCCCATCACCTGTATATGCGGTCATTTTTGGTATCGTTTAAGAAATAGCACTTAACAGTTGTTAAATAGGGAGCCTATTTTTAGAATCCTGCCTGCTTGTCTTCTCCTTCTTTACAAAGGTGATTAAGATATATTTTTACTTGGATGAAAACAGCCTTCATTAATTTCTGCCCTCATAGAGAGATGGGAGGACACTTGGTTTAGTCAAAGAGGAGGTTAACACTTTTCTTACTCAGGTGGACCACACAAAGTCTCTGAGAGCATGTGCAATGGGCAAACTGTCACAATTGTTTTCCTTTGTATAGATACAGCAAATCCTGAAATCAGAGGATATGGCCTGTCTGTGCTCAGTGTAGAGGCCATTTTGATGACCCCAGTTGTTGGGAAGCTTTTTCCTGGATGCTATCAGGGGAGAGTGTGACTTACTCCTAATCAGCAGTGACTGTGGCCCCTCAGATCTCTCAGTTTGGATCTGTACCATCATCCCTTCCTCCTTTCTATACTCTCGTACCCCCAAACTCTGTATCTTTGTCTAGTAAGAGATGCTTCCACATATTTAGGGATTAATTATATCAATGCCCCACTTTCAGGTACCGGAATCTGTATGGGTTTCCTGTTGCTGCTGTAACAAATGTGTTTATTACACATCTGATTGGTTAAAATGACATAAATTTATGTCATTTATGTTCAGTAAGTCAGAAATCCAAAATGAGTCTAGTGCAGCTACAATCAAGGCTTTGGCAGGACTGCATTCCTTCAGGAGGTTCTAGAGGAGAATATATTTCTTTACCTTTTCCAGCTTCTCAAGGCTGCTGAATTCCTTGGCTCATGGCTTTCTTTCCTCTTCAAGTCCAGAAATGCATGGCGAGTGGTTTCCCATGATGCCATCTCTCTAGATCTGATTCCTTTGCCTTCCTTTTCCCCATTCAGGGATCCTGTGATTACACTGGGTCCATCCAGGGTGTTAGGCAACATGAGAAGAATTTTGGCATTTATTCTGAGTTCCATTGAATGTCATTGAGCCTCACCTCTCCACTCTCTTTAGGGAGAATAAATAATTTCTGTATTTTTAGCATTTGGTACAGAAAAATTGCCACTATTGTTGTGAAATGAATATGTGAATGAATTAATACATGTTCCATGCATATTTAGTACATGCATATAAATATCCATACACATATATAGTCAGTTCTCTACATTTTTTGCATCTTGTGATTCAACCAGCCAAGAATTGAAAATATATGAAAAATTGCGTTTGTATTGAACACGTACAGACTTTTTTCTTGTCTTTATTTCCTAAGCAATGTAGTACAACTATTTATATTAGATTAGATATTATAAGTCATCTAGAGTTAATGTACATATACAGGAGAATGTGCACAGCTTATATGCAAATATTATTCCATTTCATTTAAGGGACTTGAGCATCTGAGGAGTTTGGTATCCACAGGGGTTCCTGAACCCAATCCCTCACAGAGACAGAGAGACCTTTGCTCACCAAAGACAAAATATAACCCCTAAAGACAGACCTCCAGTGACCTAATTCCTCTAGTCACATCCTATCTCCCTACAGTTACCACCCAGGATGAGTATATGCATAAATATGATCTTGCAACTCATGCCTTTATTAAGATGAAAAAACAACTGGAACTTGACAGAGGACAAATTACACTGCAGACAAAGCAATTAAAGCAGCTTTCACCTCTGGAAACACCATGCAGACTTCAAAAAGGACAGGATAGTTCCTAAAGGAACACTTATATGTTCTTATTCTTCTGGTTGGATGTGATGTAGAATCACACCAGTCATGTAATCATATGTGCACATAGGGTAATAATGTCCAATTCATTCACAGTTCTTTCTACCCACACACCCCCTCCCTTCCCTTCACTTCCTTCTACCTAATTCAAAGTGCCTCTATTTTTCCATAGCCCCCCTTATTGTGAATTAGAATTTGCATATCAGAGAAAACATTTGGCCTTTGGTTTTTTTGGGATTGGCTTATTTCACTTAACATAATGTTCTCCAGCTCCATCTATTTACTTGCAGATGCCATAATTTCATTCTTCTTTAAGGCTGAGTAATATTTTATTGTGTATATATATCACATTTTCTTTATCCATTCATCTGTTGAAAGGCATCTAGGTTGGTTCCATAGTTTGGCTATTGTGAATTGAGCTGCTATAAACATTGATGTGGCTGCATCACTGTAGCATGCTGATTTTAAGTCCTTTGGGTATAAACTGAGGAGTAGGATAGCTGGGTCAAATGGGATGGTTCCATTCCAAGTTTTCTGAGCAATCTTCGCACTGCTTTCCATAGTGGTTGCACCAATTTGCTGTCCTACCAGCAATGTATGAGGGTGTCTTTTCTCCCACATCCTTGCCAACATTCATTATTGTTTGTATTCTTGATAATTGCCATTCTGACTAGAGATGAAATCTTAGAGTAGTTTTGATTTGTGTTTCTCTGTTAGAGATGTTGAACATTTTTTCATATATATGTTGATTGATTTATTTCTTCTGTGAAGAGTCTGTTCAGTTCCTTTGCCCATTTATTGATTGGGTTGTTTTTTTAGTGTTGAGTGCTTTGATTTCTTTATGTATCCTGGAGATTAATGCTCTATCTGAGGTGCATTTTGACTGAGCCTTTGTTTCAACCCTTGTTTTTTATTTCTCTGATGAACAATGACATGGAGCATCTTTTCAGGTGCTTGTTGGTCATTTGCATACTTTCTAAGGGAAATATATATTAAAATTATTTTCCCATTTAAAAATTGGGTTGTTGGTCTTTTTGTTATTGTGTTGTTAAGAGTTCTTTATATATTCTGGATTCCAGACTTTTACAGATATATGATTTACAGATTTCTTCTCCCTAATTACATGTATGTGTTTTAGAAGAATTCCACTTCTGTTCTCTTGTCCTGCCTCATTTAAGCCACAGCAAGGACTGTCCACAGGACTTATCATAGGGGTGAGCTGGGTGGGGAGAAGGAGTGGTGCAGAGGACACAGTAAAATTCAAGGCTGGGTTAGTGTGTATTTGCAAACACACTAAACACAGTTTAGCAAACACATTATAGTTAATGGGCTTGGCTTTCAATTGCAAAGGCCAGAAATTTGGGAGAGAAAATAATGTGTTGAATCCACCAGTCAGAGTCTGAAGGTACTCAGAACCTTGACTTTGCGACATGGAATGAGGAGAGAAGAATTCAGGTAACGGCAAGGAAGCAGTTATTTGCCCAGAGGAAAATAAGTACTGCCACGAGGGCAGGGATCTCTGTGGTGAGCTGGGGCCTCCATGTAAGACCCTGGTCCCTCACATCTTCTGGTCTCTCAGAAGCAGTCCGGTGCTACACCCCACAGACTGAGTTTTGGGGAAAATTAATGAAACAATAGAATTTCTCATAGACCACCCAAACACAATGTGGATAATCTGGCTTTGTAGGATATACCTTGAGAAAAGTTTCAGAAAGAAATCCTGTAGCCAACGTGGCCCTTTCAGGTAGAATGGCAATGCAGGTGGGGGTCTAATGGGGGGCCCTAGGGCAGCACTGGGCAGCATAATGTGCTCTGCACATTGATGGGAGGTGGAAAACCATCCTGAAGTTCTCTGGTCTAGAGGAGCATGGGAGTGGGTGAGATGGACCACTGCTGTGGAGGAAAATCAGTGCTGGACTGAGGAGGGCATAGAGGGATCTTCATGGACCCCACCCCGGAAGACCATGGACCCTCACTTCTGCCTCTCTTTAGTATCATATCACCAGAGGAGCTCCCCTGCACTCAGGTTCTCCCCAGGGAGAAGATGGGGAAGGCGTATAAAACCTCAATGCAATTGGGTAGTAGATCTAGAGGAGGCTGTTTTAAGTAGGTAAGAACAAATTTTGTTTTCCTAATTAAAAAAAAGAGGTGGATTAGGAAAGCCAAGTCAATTATAGTCATTGTTCTTAGACTTTGGGTACATCATAATCACCTGGGGGCTGGCTAAGTCTGAGAGCTGGGTCCCACACCCAGAGTTTTTGGTTTAGCAGATCCTTGGTGAAGCATAAGAATTTGCATTTCTAACAAGTTCCCAGGGGATGCTAGGGCTGATGATTTGAGGACTACACTTGGATGCCTACTGCTCTCTAGAGAATAAAGAATATTAAATGTTTACTTTTGCAAAGCTTGTAACTGTGAAAGAAATATTCAGGATACACTCTTCTGGTAAAAAAAAAATTCAGATTGCATCAATATGAATGTCTCTGTACTCCCTAGACCTGCCCCACCCCATCTTCATTTTACCTGTCAGATGCAGCCTCTGGTAACAGGTTCTTTTGTATTATTGAAGTCCTTTTCTGTGCACTTTGAAAGATGTATCTGTAAATACAAATGTATGTCTGTGTTAAGTATCAGCTTCACATAAACACAAGCTGATGATAGACTGTTCTGCAATCGGCTTATTTTCCTAACTCGCTGACTTAAAAAATCTTTCCAAAAGATTGACATATAGATTGACTTCATGCTTTTTCACACAGTTCAGAATTCCTACTTTCTTATATTTGCCTAAGAATTTGTAATGCAGTTTTATTTCTTCTGTAAGAGTGAAAATAGAACATTTAAAATAGAAGTTGGAATAATAGAACATTGAAAACAGAAGTCAAAAGAGTAGTCATAGCGTTTGTTGAGACTAATAAGTGCTAACATTATGTAAATCTTTGTGCATTATCTTATTTAATCCTCTGGGTAATCCTGTAGGAGTAGAAATCATCACCTTACTTTACAGATGAGAAAACTGAGGCTCAGATAAAAGAAGTAATTTGAATCAGAATATTATATGCAGTGGGTGGTGCAGACAGGGTTTGGATGTAGATTGAACTTCTTTCAGACATTCTACTTTTAACCATAACTCCTTGATGTTTATAAGTGTTTATTGAGGCCTACTCTTTATAAGACCTATAGAAGCCACTGAACCACATTCAGTGATGATAGTCACAAGAGCCCCTTGTGAACAATTAAATGATGATAAACTTGTTTAACAACCACAGAAGACAGAGTTTAAAAAATGCCACGGGGCTATGGAAAACGACAGATTAAGGACTCCAGGAGTCCTTAAACATTTGCTCATGTTTCCAGCATGAGCGCTCTGAACTGGAGCAGTTAGTGTCAGAGACAGAAGATGCCTATAGATGCTCCCAGGACAGGGTCCTTAGCTCAACTTATTACAGTAAGAGCTAGATCAATCTTTTTCATTCTGTACCCGTTTCCTTGTATGGGGTATTTAGATTTCCCATTCTTCTTCCTAGCCCATGCTGGACCTTGATGTTTTTCCTCAGTTATAACAGTTATGATAGTTTTGGGTTGAAATTAATATGATCATTAATTTACACTAGCTTAAACGACAAAGTCTATTGGTTCATGTAACTAATTAGTTCAGAGATACCATACTTCAGGCATTATTTTAGCCAGATTTTTTTTTTTTTTTTGCTGCTGCAACCAAAATACCTGACAAGAATAAATAGAGGAGGAGAAGTTTATTTGGGGCTCAGGGTTTCAGAGGTCTCGGTCCATAGATGATCAACTTCATTCCTTGGGCCTGAGGTGAGGTAGAACATCATGGCGGAAAAGTGGTGGAGGAAAGCAGCTGGGAACATGGCACCAGGAAGGAGAGAGGGAGGGAGAGCACTCTGCTCACCAAGAACAAAATATGTACCTGGAAAGCACGCCTTCAGGGACTGTACCTCCTCCAGCCACACCCTACCTGCCTATAGTTCCCATGCAGTTAATCCCCATCAGTGGATAAATGCACTGATTAGGTTAAGGCTCTCATAACCCAGTCATTTAACTTTTTTGCATTGTCTCAAACATGAGCTTTTGGGGGACACCTAACATCTCAACTATGGCAGGCATGGTTTGGTTAGGGTGTTGGCTATGTTTCTTTGTAAGTTATCTGTGTTGGTTTTGCATTATGTCAATTTGGCTAGGTTGAACTGCATTTTCAAAGTTCCTTTTCCTGAATGTTTCTTATTAGGATAGATCACAAAAGACATTTTCAGGCAAGATTTAGAGGGTAGAAACAGAAGAATAGCTACTATTTTGTTAATAAAATAATCAGAAGAGCAGCTACTATTTTGTTAATAAATCAGTGTCTAAGTTTTGACACTTAGAAGCTCAGAGGGTACATAGAGTGGGGGTAGAATGTTCAGTATTTTGTTTCACAATCACATGGTCTATCACTGTTTGTGAAGCTGTACCAGGATGTCTGGGTTTGGAGGAGTTTTCAGACTTGGTTTCATATTCCAGAATTGCAAAACTTCAAGCCTTATGTTGAACTCGGTCCAGAAACACACACACACACACACACACACACACACACAACTTTCTCTCTCTCTCTCTCTTTTTGTTTTTTTCTGGTAAATCATCTTTGGAAATCTTTATTATTATTTTTGGTGCAAATGGACAGACCATCTCAATCAACTCAAAGATATTCTAATAATGTAGAATCTCATTCCTATGTTCTGATTCAGGATTTCAATCTGTTCTTTCCCAGAAGGAGCCTTGGCTAGATTGGCTTAGATTGACTCACTTTTAATAAGACATTTTGGCATTCCTAGGACTGTTGGAAGTTGTCTTTTTCTGTCAGGTGATGGTCCTTGTTACATCCTTCTCCAGGGTAAAGTCTTTCCTCCCACCTAATTTGCATCACCAAGAAGGCCACCTAAGTAAGTGTTCCCAGAGCTAAGATGGCAGAGAGCTGAGGAGTGTCTTACTGATCCACTTTGGCAGGGAAGAGTCCTCAGCTGCTCTTGTGAAAGAATTAAATTTCCGCCTTACCTAGCAACTCCTTGTACCTGATCATTCCATATAGACCCCTCCAGTCTGATCCTTGTACCTGATCATTCCATGTAGCCTGTAAGGGTCTACATGGAATGATCTTTCATTGCTCACTTTGTTGATGGCCATGGAGCTGCCCCTGGGATCTTAGACGCAGCCTACGGTCCATTTCCCATCCATGTGAATAAGTGGAGTGAAGTTTATTCGACCCTGAAACTGCACACTTGCCCATGGATGGGAACTCTGTGGAGTTTCTTTCTGGTACTTTGAATTTGTACCCATGGTATTACGCCCATAGATTAACTTCTAGTGATCCAAAGATGATTATCATTGAGGTGAAACTTCAGGAGGTGGGATCCTAGGAGTAAATCAGCCAGGACAGACGGAGATAGGCCAGAAGGTCTGAGGGGCTCCATTCAGCTGAGTGAGCACATGCCTTGCTCAATCAACACCCTGGCTATAGCAGAAACTGAAAGAGAGGAGCAGAGGCAGAGTTGATTTGGGTGTTAAATGATCTGAGAAGATATACTCACTGGGTATTCTCTTCTGTTGATGATAATGACAACCCTTTGACTGATCCCTTCA